>JAPMOR010066220.1:53180-112828 GCA_026543865.1 Argiope aurantia
GCTTTTGGTTCATGATGTTGAACTTGTCATGAGCCAGGGTCACTTATTCAACGGGTCTTTATTATAATAGGAATTCGAACTTAGAAACCTCCAACACCAAAATCGAGACATTACTACTAGGCCATTGCAGTTACTGAATGGATTGTAGGAGGAATAGAGAAAGCCAAGAATCTAATGTAAATTTTTATTGCGTCCATCAAAAATAAATATATTGTATCTAGCCCAAGAAAATGTTGAGGGTTTCTGTGGAATTGGCAATTTTTACTGTTATTTAGTTTAATTAGTTTCACGGATAGAAACAAGGAATTTCATAATCAATTTCTCACTCCATTTTCTAATGAGCTACAATTTTTGATGATAATACACTTTCTTGAAATTTCCAGAATTTAATTAATAGTTAATTGATTGGTTTAGTTAAATTTTGTGAGCATATGATTTAAGCTTGCCTATAAGGAATTTGAAAAAAAAAATAAACGATTTGAAGACTCCATTACATATATAATAATGACAAATAAGCTAAAGGCTAAAAAAGGTAGAGAATCATTAAAATAAAATAATTTAATTTTTAGTCTACGAATAAAAATTTGCTTTAAAAGTTTATTTAATTAAATTTATTCATTGGTAGTACTCAAGAAAATTTCTTTTATCAATAGCATACTTCTTAAGGCCTAATGAATACTATTTTTAATCTTCCTCTAATTTTGAAAGAGTTCCAAACAAAGTTTTATTATGGGATCTACTATACTGATTATACTACTATATAGATCTATACTAGCCTTATTGACAGAAAGATATTATAAGGAAAATTCGCAGCAGATAAAATTAATGAGGCAAAACTATGATTAAAACAAATATTATGAGCGGCACAAGAAAGACAAAGATAAGAACTTTTAACCTTTCTTCTTCTGTGGCGAGCAGTATAAAATAATATAATTTTGATAATATTTTAAGCAGAAAAGTCATTTGAAAAAGTAATTCTTGTTATACAGTTAATCTTTCCCCAAAAATTGCAATCGTGCATTATTTTACTCTTGGCATTTATATACAACTAACTGATATACCCAATGTTTCTTAGTATAAAAACCTTTTCATGCATTATATTTTCAATATAAAAACTATTTTTGCATAAAATATTATGATAATCAAACTATTTCCACGACACTTGTATTGAAATAAGAAAGGAATTTTAAAAAAAAGTGGTAGAGTAGCTCAAAGCCTTAGCTTTGCCTAGCAAAGGGTATAAATTTCCTTATATCAAAATCATCAGCGTTAATTTTTTTAAAGAATTAAGAACAATTAAACGAAAAACTGTATAACAATGAAACTGATATTATTGAAAAGGTAAAATTTTTAATTTGCAGATGATGTAAATGTTTTTTGGAAAAAATTTCTCCTAAGTTTCTGTGGAAAAATATTTTTTCAATTTCACCGAGCCTGAAATAGATGTTCAACAGTCATTGAACATCTGTTTCATTTGCTCGTAAGGGCTCTAATTTTCTTGCCACCGTTTGAGTGATTACTTATGGCTGCTTTTAAACATTTTTAAAGCATTACTTTGAAACAAAAAGAAAGCTGATGTAAAGAACATGTTTTAAAATAAAATCAAAATTTTAAAAAAATGGTGGTAGAGTAGTTCAAAGTTCAATTAGACAACTCCCCTCAATTAATTTTAATTCTTAAAATATAATATCATTTGAAAGGAATAGTGTGCTTAAATAATACTGATATCAATGAAATGGTAAAGTTTTGAATTCTAAGATAATTTGAAAATATTTCTTTTTGAATATTTCCCCTTGAAGTTACTTCAGCAAAAAGACGAAATTTTGGCTAATAATTAATTAAATATTTAATCGATTTTTGCATTTTGAAAATTGACAGTATTTTTTCTCTTTTATAATAGATGTACAAAATTTGGTTGAATTTGGCTTAGTTGCTTAGTGAAGATATATAACATGCATATTTTCTTACAAATGCATACATACCCATAATGATCTTTATCATATTAAGATTAAAATAATTTATACCTTCACATATTTTATTTTATTATTTTATGATGCATATTTTTTATTTATATATGTACAGGTTGTCCAACAAGGTATGCAACGTCTAATTTTTACAAATTTAGATAGAAAACGCCAAGACGAGTATTTTGATGCGTAACATGTGGGGTCCACGAATATAGCGTCATAGTCTAATAAAGGCGTGAAGTTTGAGTCATGGAAACTTTACGAAATGAGAACAAAACGAAAAAAAATAAATGTTTATTGAAAACTTTCATTACAATAGATTTTCGACATGTCGGCCGTTCGGACAAATAAAATGGCGAAGTTTGGTATCAAAGTTCTCAATTGTTTTCTGCAAAACATCTCTTCCAATTTCCTTGACCTCGGTTTCAATTACTGCTCTCAAGTCATCCAATGTTGAGGACTGTATGAGATACACTGTGTCTTTCAAATGATCCCATAAAAAAAAGTATCACAGGTTAAGATTCGGGGAGGAAGGTGGCCATTCTCTATCATTATTTGTTTCGTAATGGAATCCAATTCGATCAGTCTATCTTAAAAATATTCATCTAAGAGATCGAAGTTTCAAGAATAATATAAATTCATAAACCAATAATCGCTTATCTGATCTGCACCATACAAGAATGGGATGTCATTCAAAAACTGTCACTTTCTGATCATCAGGTTCTTGCACGCATCTCTTTTCTCCCTTCATATTTTCGCTAGCACATTGTCCAACACAGTGCAGGTTTTCTTAAATCTTTCGTACGTTCTTTTGATCGTCGTGTTGTTTATGTTATGGTGATAGCCGAATTTTTTCACTACACTGTGATATGATTGCAATTCATGATAAGTCAGCATCATGAAAACACGTTCAATGGAATATTTGCTCAGTTTAGAACCACATCGAATACACACATTACACAGAAATTTTTTAGCGAATAACGCGCGATTCATTCTCATCAAACCTGTTTTCTAGCCTTATATGTCGCTGTAGGAATTTGCACATTCAATTACAGACACGCTTTTCTTCTCATTGGTTGCCACGAATTATAGAATCACTTAGGGAAGCTTCCATGCTGGGCAATAATCGTATGCATCGTGATGTGGAATACAAGCTGTTGGAATCGTAATTAACGTTTTTCGTGTAATTAGACTATGACGCTACATTCGGGGACCCCACATATTGCATATCAAAATACTCGTCTTAACTTGTTCTTTCCGAATTTGTAAAAATTAGACATATTTTGTGGGACAGTCTGTATTTTATTTGCATATTTTTTACGTGCAGGGCATTTTATATCAGAACGTTTCGCTTGTGGTAGAAGGTTCGTCTTCTTAGATCAAAATATGCCTTGTGCAAGCAATAACCTTCTTGCCAAAAGGAAAATTACATGATTTTCGAGGGTCTAATTCAAAAAGCGATCCGGCCAAATTATGAGTGTTTAAATCTAAGAGGAATTGTTGTTGCTTCATTTGTGATACTTTTAGTTAGCACACGTATTACTACAGTTTAAAATAATATCCTAAGTTTTAAATACAGTTGAAGCAGAAAAAATCATTTATGTGCGTTATCGGTTACCATTTTTTAAATATGCTATTATTGTTTTTATATTTAAATCTTTGTTAACTAAAGATATGAAAAGTATAGGGTCTTTTTAATTAAAGTGTTCCTATTCAGACTCCTCTAGAACCCATACTAATCATCGGAATTTGATGACACTTGGTATACTCTTTATATATATACCACTGGGAAAAGATTATTTCAATAAAAAACAACTTAAATTTTTATGACCAGAAGAAACATTTTAAAAATTCCTTATACAAATTAATGAAATGTATAAAGAGATTTGCAGTCAGAGCCCAAAGATCATTATGCGAGCCTTTGTCATTGTTAATCGTTTAAAGGGATTGCTAAAAGGACCAATGTCGAAGAATGATTTGATGAAGATTATTATAAAATTTGAAGAGATTGGAGTCTTGAGTGTACTGCCAGGAAGAAGGTGGAGACCGGTTGCAAATGAAACTGTCGAAGTCGCACTGCTGTGATTAAAGGATCCTCCAGTTTTAGCTATTCTTCAGCAAATGCTCAATCGGTGTCACGTGAGTTGGCGATTCCATGGTCGATAATACGAAAAATTCTGCGATACATTTTAAAATGGTATTTGTATAAGATCCACGTGATGCAAATGCTGCAACCTCAAGATCTCCAAACAAGCTATGAAAGTTCTTGCCGATTTTTTCGAAAATGGAAGCTGATGACGCGGGATCTTGAGAAATTCTAGAGTCAGATAAGGCGTACTTTTCTTCAGATGGAGCTATGAATAATAAAAATTGCCGCATATAGGGTGCTTCACCTCCTAACAACCTATACAAGCAACAACCACGGAACTAACAACTGATTATGCGACTGCATGGTGTAGATTTACTGCTGATTTTATCCTCGGACAGATTTTCTTTGAAATTCGCACATGCCCTGTCTTCTTTGAAAAACATGCCCTGTCACGAGTGCACTGTATAGTGAACTCCTTTGATAGCAAGCCATTCCTTCTTTACAGGAATAGTAATGCTTGCAGACTACTATATTCATGCAAGATGGAACAACTCCCCGCATTGGGCGTCTAGTCAAAGACCTGCTTTGTGCTACCTTTGGCGAAAATCGTATAATATCCAGAACTTTTCCAGATGCTCGTTTACCCTACTTAAATCCCGGTGATTTCTTGTTGTGAGGATTACTAAAAGACTGTGTTTATGGAGGAGCAATTAGGAATTTACCTGAATTGAAAGCCAGCATTACACGCCATATTGCTGCAATCCCATGTCAATGGATCACACCTGATTACATTCTGTAACTGAATAAATTTTAATGAATCTGACAGATTTTTTTGTCCTCTTTTAGGCGCCTAATTCCACCTGGAAGTAAAAAGTTGAGCTATTTTTATTGCAGAAGGCTTTTTTCCATGGCCCTTTAAAACCTATATACCAAGTTTAATCAAAATCCAATAAGCAGAACGGATTTTAGAGGAGTTCGAAGGGGGGTCATTTTGATTATAACCACCCTGTGCATGAAATGAATGAGTTCTTAAACGACAAAATATTATAAAAATATTAAACTTATAATTTTTAAGAAGACAATATTTATATGCTGAATTTGGAATACCGAAACATTTTTAATGAACTGTGTGAACTTGTTCTAAATGAAATTTATCATAGAGATTCGTCCAAATTTTGCCATCGAAATTTTGATGATAGCAATATTTCTTCTTCGAATAGTTTGCATGTAAGAGAGTAAAAAAGGATAAAATGTGTTTATTGAAAAGATAAAATGTGTTAATTTCGAAATAAATAATACTCTAAATTGGGTGTGTTTAATTCGCTCATAAAATTAAGAATAAATAGTTAATTTCTTCTTAAAGCTGTATAAATTATTAACCTAGATATTTATTTAAAGGAGAATCGACTGCATTTAAGTACTTAAATTGTTAAGAAGTGTAACTAAAATTGATTATTACTTTAACCTATAACACTCTTTTGCCATATGAAATTTTATTAAGTGCTTATAATGCTCTGTTAGTTGTATTCATCAGTTTGATTTCTTAAAAGACGATGAAATTACTTTAATTAGGAACCAAAATTAGTAAATGTGATCTCAGTAAAGGTCTGTTAACAATGTTTGAATAAAAAAATTAAATTATATGTGGTTTAAGTCTAAAATATGCATGCAACCTAATGCTCCAGTAGCGAAACTAGCGGAGTACTGAAGGTTAAATTTCAAGAGAATAAGTTGATTTCAGAAGGTTTCTGTGAAATTAATAATTCGTTACACGATCATTTATTTATAGAATGATTCAAGATTAAATTCTGGATGATTCAGAATACAATTTAGGACAATCTGTAAGGAGAGGTAGGAAATAAAAGAACAAGCCTAGATTATACAGGAAAGTCTGACTAGAAGAAGACGCTGTTGTCGGACTGGTAGGGGCCCAAATAACTTTGGCTAGATTTCTTTAGGTCAGCAAAGTCACGGTCTAAGAGATGCTGAACAAGCGACCATCACAAGAATCTCTAATGCCTTGCAGATGTCCAGGAAATTCCGGGTATTATTAAAAAATATTCATAAATAAACGTGAATACATTATGTGAAGTGTGCATAGCGGGGAATAAGAATTTTTAGCAGTTGTTCTAAACTTGGAAATCAACACATACAGTTCAAATGTAAAAGTATCTCAAATAAAGAGTTTTCATTCGTTGCAGATTTGCTATTTCGGTTTCGTGTGTTCGCATTTATGGTTATTCATTCCTAAGTAGTATTTTCTTTTTCTTTTTTTTCTACATCCTTTAACAGCTTGTACGATTAATTTTGAATAATCTGTATTCTTCATCTAACATAGATATTATAAATCGTTAATCATAATATTTCACTCGAAGCGGAGTTCTATATCATATCAGGGATATATTTGCTTACACAAAAAGGTTTGTAAAGGATCTCTCATTTATATAAAATAATAGTACTATTAATCGTAAAAATCCTACTGAAGAACTAGAAATAAATCAAATTCAAAAAAGACAATTCCTTTAGAAATTTCGTTATCATTTCCAAATCTAATATTATAAAAACAATACTTATTATTAAAACTTATTAATAAAATAATAAAAATTCACTTGCTTAGTGCATTACATAGGGATTAAAACCTTTATTATATAACTTTCAGTCATAACAAATGCATCTTTCATCCCTGTTATTCTTTACGTCTCAACCCATCATGGTTGATTTTCGCCTCCCCATCCTATTTTTGTCATCCGATCCGTTAGTCGTTTTGTCCTCTCCATTACACTGTTACCTCATCACTCTCCTCTTCTCCCTAATGATGACACATGCCATTCATTGAGGTGCTCGCTTCACCCTCTCAGTCTCAGCCAGAGCGTCGCTCCTTCTTTTCACCACGTGTTATTTTTGACAGGAACTTTTAGTGGCGCTCTCCAAGAATGAAAAGCCAAGATTAATTAGCTTTCTCTTTGACTATAGAGCTAATAGAAGTAGTGAGGAAAATATCACCTCTATTGTTTCAAAAAGATTTGAACCAAGGATGTGAATACTTCTAATAGAAATGTGGGGCGATGAACTTTTATTACTTTAATGGAAATGGACGAAATTTATGAAAATGTCATGTTATATATTAAAGCATTTCTATTATGTATTTAAAGATTAATGGGAATTAAGGATATTAAATTTTCTTGATATCTCTTTATTTATTTCATAGTTACTACTGAAAATAGACCATCTGCAATGTAGTCAGAATGATTGCAGAAAGTTTTCTTGTTTTCCCTAAAATTGAAACACAAATGTGGCTCAATTTTCTCTGTAATTCCTCCAGGAGGAAATCCTGCCTACTTGTATTGGAACTAAATCAGATTTCAATCTCAGGTCTCACGAGGGTATTTCAAAATTTCTTTAGTGACAACCGGGATAATGACTTTTCTTTTAATTAGAATTGTAGAAATATGATTTTTTTGTAGTTAAAATTAGTTTTCTTGAAGAACTGTTTTCACGGAAATCAATATGCCAATTATCATTCGTTTTTCTCTTATACATGCATAATTGTGCATTCATAATAATAATCTTAATTTTGAATAGTATTGTAAACTTCCATTGTGAGAATTTGAGTAATTCTGTAATTACAAAATTTTTTAAAGAAACAGCTGAGAATCAAAAATGGTATATTTATGTGAATCTTTAAAAATGCTTCTCTCTCGATGCATTACACTACTCCACTTTAACATGTGGATCCCATGACGAGCTATTGAAGATTCTGGTCTTGAATCTATGATCCTCCAACCCAGAAAACAATACACATTGATTAGCCTATTGGGAGCTGAGGAAAAGAAAAGAAATGTATAATTTGAATTATTTCTTAAAAACCAAACTTAAAAAAATTATTACTTTTTTTTTAAATGTGAACAAAGAAAAATCCAAGAAAAGTTTTGTTTCATCTAGATATTTTTCATTTGAAGCTTTCTTCGAAAATAAAGTTTATAATTGCTTGACTCTCATGATTTGAAAAAAAGATATTATTCAACATATTAACAAATTTTGTACATTTCATTTGACTTTCAAAATTAAAAGAAGCTCAAAATATATTTAAACTTTTCTGATTAAGCATATTTATATTTTTGAACTTGTGATTCATTGCAAAATTTGAGCTATGTTCTTAAAAATATGTTCTTTTAAGACTCCGTATTAAGAGACTTGTTCATTTCCAATCCACCGCATTATAATTTAACTCTTCGATTTCTTTTAAGTTTTCTTCATTAAGTTTTCTTCATAACTTGTGATATTTTGAATACAAGTTTGTGAATAAGTCTGGAAAAGTTGCCGACAAAGCAAATTGTTAATTGAATGTACCACTATAATGACGTCTCACTCCAAAATGTATGAAATAATTCAAGCGTAATTTATGTGTTGCCCGTGTGAGTGGGTTATATTGGTTATGGTCATACCAGTATAATGTTGCTTCCTCTGCAGGCATAATCTATTCAACTCTGTATTATTTCTCTAAATCATTAAAGACAATGAATATTTTGAAATAAAAGGGGAAAACTCACATTTTATGAAATGAAAAGAAGCGAACAAGAATTTTGAAATAGAATATACAAGTTTTTTTTTAACCTTTTACATTTTTTTGCTAATATTGAATTTTTTTTTCTAGGACCATGAAAATCAATATCTAAATAATCCCTTGAAATCAATGCTAGAAATTTTTAGTTATAGGATTTCTTTCATTCTTCATGCGATATCAATAATTTAAAAAATATATTATAGTATATTGCAAATTCTCAAAATAAATTCACTATTAAATTCATTATTTTGACTTTTCTTACCATATATGGTTTGTTAATTATATTAGTTTGCTTTTTGTACTTCTTTTACATGATGTCATATGTAATGGATTCCGACTCATTTATTGTTGATTCGGTCTTTAGGACTGGCAAAATATTTTAAGTAAAATTTCCTGTCCGGCATTTAATGATTCGAGAATAAATTAAAAATTAAATATGTTGTTGATTACCAAAATTTCTGCTATTTTAAGAATACAAAGAAATAAACTTCAATGTGAAACAAGATAATTTTTTAATATATTTATCAACAAATCTGCTTAATGGTCAAGTATCTATTTAGAAATTTATAATATTGACATATATAAAACACTTAGGAAGCATAATGACAAAAAGGAAATTGGTTTCTCTTTTCCCGATGTAACGATAGGTTTGTTTACAAAACAAAACTACTAACATCCTCCTGTTAGGCGTAGGTTCACAGGTATAGCTTACTTTCATGTTGGTGTGAAATAACTTTTTCAAGCTGAAGTTTGAAATAATAACACAGAGTTCACGCTTCTTTCAATGCATGGAGAAGAAAACAGGGGGCGATCGAATTTTTTTATATATATAATGATTTAAAGGAGATAATTTATAAATAAATCTATTAGATGAGACATCAAATAGGCGTAAGAATTGATTACATTTTTGGTTCCGTTACCGTTCTAATTTCAACTTTTGAAGCATACAATTTGGCATCATTACAAAAAAAAGATAACTATAATATATTTAAAAAATTCCTAATGGTCTTCATTTTTTATGATCTGTACATATTTTAGAAGTTTCAAACAGCATCCAATGAAGTATTAAGAATATAATTCTGAAATTCATACGCATGCTTTTCTATTCTGAACAAATACTCTTCATCACAAATATATATATTGTCTCACAAATCATGAAATATATACATTTGTGAATTTTAAAGAGTGGACACTGGAGTGCAGATGCTCTCCGCAGGAACATTTAGTCATAAATTTATAATTTTATTGAAAAGATTTTTCTTAAATTGAGATTTTAAATGCCACACACATTTTAAATTCTTGAGTTATCTTTAAAGTTTCTATTATAGTTCAAATAACTTGAAGTTCTAAATATTCAAAAAAGGATTGATTACTAATAATTTACTATGATTTCGGGATTTTGTCTATTTATTTTACTGTATGTAAATAATAATGAAAAGATAGTCAAAAACGCAGTTCCTAGGTGTTAACACACTTTTGAATTATGTCTGTTTCCCTGTAGTAGAATGAAATTGAAGATGAACGAAAATTAATATATGTTAATATAAAAATCTAATATAAATTAAAAAAATATATAAAATTTTAGATCTGAATCAAGGATGCATGAAATTCATCAGTGGGAAGATTGTCTGTCAGCACGAATAAATCCGAGTACCATAACTCAGTACCTCAACGGACGAGAAAAACAAAATTCAGTATATGGTCTTTATACTGAATTGAAAATATCTATTAGATATGCTTGAAAGGTTGAAAAAAAAAACAGGTGAAAGAGAAGAATTGCTCTCCTAACATGCATACTCTCTTCTTTTAGGAGGAAGCTAAATCTAAAACATGTTTATTGTGGAAAAATATAAGAAAATCGAAGGGCAAAATATTTATTATTTATGCAGCACTATTGTTAATTTTTAGTAATTTAAACATTTATTAATAAATTTATTTAAAAAAATTTATTTGAAGAAGAAAAGGCTTTAGAAGAGACAGATTAGTTTAATAATTATTTTATTTTGAGTAAGTAGTTTCAGTTAACATTTAAATTTAAAATTTAATTTCTTAATTATATTTTCTAAATCTCCTTTACCATTTTATGCATAAGTTAAGGGATTTTTTTAAAATAAGTAGAATAATTTATATTTTGCAATAGTTTATAAGTCATTCAAAAAGATATGTACAATAAAAGAAACTGCATTCCATCCAACTCGTTTGTACCGATTTACTGCCATGGATTGCTCATTAGTCGTAGAAATCGACAGAACCACAATCTCTCGTCTAACGAAAATAGACATAAATATATTCTTGGGAAAGAATGGATGTACTGGTATTCTTGAATTATAAGCATCAAGCTATAATACATGAGTTTTCCATGCGTATTTGCAATTCTTAGAAGCAATTTATTTTGGCGAATGCATTTGCATTTGAAATTCGAATCTCTGTTCCTCTTTAAGGTGCAAGAATATTTTCTCCCGGGTAAATTTGGAAGCATAAGTATAAACTAAAGTAATATGGAGTAGTTGTAGTCTGTTCGTTGTACAAATTGAAGTAATTGGACAGTGCTTGGAAAAAGAAATTTTATGCAAGTTTCATATTTTCAGATGTAATAGTTGAGTTCCTGGAAAAACTTGTTTTGAGTTAAGTTCGTACAAAAATAAATTTGGAAAATATGTATAAATCATTTATTATTTCAATCATCTAAAGCATGTTTTCTATGTAACCACCTCATTTGTGATGATTTGATTTTTTTTCTACGAAGTTAACTAAATTTTTTTTAAAATGTGCATCAGAATACCTATGTAGAAAGCACAAACACAAGAAATACTAATATAGGAGCACAATGCTTCAGAGATCTCTATGTGAACGAAGTAGGAGAGAGGGTTTTCGTGTATTTATATTTTTTTATTCGAATTATATGAAAAATACTTCAATCAGCAAGAAATTTGACCTCGAGTTGCGGCCACAGTTGTCATGTTGTAAGGTCTAGCCTTTAGGCCCGAGGGTTCCTGATTTTTAAATCTGAATCCTCTAAAGCTGCTCCATATATGCGGTTCTAGTGCACGTTAAGTCTAATGTGTGAAAATCCTCCATCTAGTGCGGTGCGAGAACGTGAAGAGCGAGGTGTCAACTCAGATGTCGTTCTTGTCATTTGACCGCCGTTCAAAACTAAGATGTCCTTTCAAAAACACATAAAGCTTTGAACAACGATGTTGATATAAATAAACTGAACTCAGCATCAAGATTTTTATAAATCCTCACATTTTTGATTTTCTAGATAACAGAAAAACAATTCTTGGAATTATGCCTGAGCTCGTGAATAATAATAATTTAAAAATTGGACAAACGGTATGGATGGAATTCGGTATTTCAATGCCGAAAATGTAGATTTAGCGTGTGGTTTTATCAATAGACTTGTAAATCTGTCAAAACTTGGAACAAATCCGAAGGAAAATTGACTATCTGTTGCTGCTTGATCGGAGAACCTATAGGATATTTTAAGGGATATGTTCCTTGTGTTATGTTGCAGAAAACATATCCAATTAATACTTTTACTGCTTGTTATGCTAAATATTTTTATTGAACTTAAATTGTTTTATGTTTGAAAAGATTGAATTTTGTAATTGATTTTTTACTCATAAACTAACCTGTCAAATCTTTGAATATTTTTACTATTTAAATATTTCTAATTTTTGATTGTTGATCATTTAATTAAATTTGATAGATATGAAGATATTCATTTAATTAAATTTGGAAAATGATACACTTTTTTCAACTGATGATTAATTTGAGGAAAATTGATTTTAAGATTATATAATATTTGTAATAATAAACTATAAACTAAAGACAAAAAAGTAGACAAAAATTAAATTACAAGTCTTTTTTTTAATTAAATTTAAATTCCTTTAATTATTTTTTTTTCTTTTTAATTTTAATTAATTTCAAATTTCTACTATTTAATACATTAATAAAAGTGTACTTTTAAAAACTTCGTTGCTGAACTTTATTTAATACTAAAATTCCAACTGTGTTTTTTCAGGAATCGTATAATGCTTTTGTGACTTCATGTTCTGACACAAATATAACTCAATAATTAATAACTGACTTCCCTGTAAGCATTTGATCTGAATCGTGTTGTATACAGTCCTCTTTATTGTTATTGTGTTAAAACGGACAAATTTTGGGTTCATTGGAACATGGTACCTTCTTTTGCACGATATGGCAACTCTTATAAAGGAAGCGATAATTTAACTATTTTACTACTAAGCGATATTTATTTTTAAGTTGCATCTTCTCACTACTAAGGTTTCTTTTCAACAATTCCATCTTTTCACTATTATTTTTTTTCAAGATTACAACTTTTTACTATTACGTTTTTTATTCAAAATACTGTAAATTACAGTGCAATTTAAGGTGACACTTATTGCTTATAGATGCAGACAGGAATTAAATTTCTAGAATCGTTCATGATTTTTTAATTAACAATGTAAACAATCCAATATAAATCCTGTTATTCGAGTCAACTTATTGCAACAGAATTAAATATGTATTAAATTTAAAACTCCATATGAGACATATTTATAGGCGAAACACCGGTAATATGAGTCACTTAATGTTTCTGCTATCAGATATGATGAGCGGATAGTAAGTCGATGGAACTACTTTGTGTTGCTCTCAAATAAATTTTCTTCGCTTGTGAGCTTATAATTGGTCCTTTTCGCAACTCCTTGTGCTTTTACATTCAAGAATAAAGTTAGGAAATGAATACTTTTATACAACTCTCTTTATTTAGATTAAGTAATGAAAATTTAATCTTGCTTCCTTGAACTGTCTTCAACCTTCACTATGTTTCCCTTCTCAGTGTTTTTCGGGTAGTATGAGCAATGACAAAACTGGATCATACGATTAAAAGTTGAGGAACAATTCTAGTTCAAAAAAGAATCCTGAAACGGTAGGTCACGTGAAATATCCAAGAATGTCATGCCGTTGCGAATGTTTCAGAAAACAAAATGCCCGAAAAAGCTGTTTCCTGTCATTATCGTGGGCCTAGATGTATATTGCAATAAAAATGAAAGCAGTTTTTGACGGATGTGAAACTTTGGCGAAAGTACTTCAAGGCAATTTCGATGACAGATATGACGCAAAGTTAACAGAATATTTCAGAAATTTAGATACATATTCATGCTTTTATCTACAGTAGAATTTCTCAAATTACGCTAAGTTTCAATTTTGCTTTTGAGAATTAGTTTATATTGTAAAGAGTTTAAATTTGTTTCATAAATTTAATAAGTAAAAAAGAATGCCTGGGAAAGATTTTTGTACGAATTTAATAACACGGCAACCAAAATTATGTTATAATTTACCTCAAACAACAAGCCTGATGCAAGTGTAGAAATTAATAAGCCACTAGTTGAAAGGTTTTCTTAAACTAACGCTTAAGTTTTTTCCAATTGTAATAATTGTAAATTAAATAATCAATGAAATAATTAGGGAGAATGTAAGGAAATTAATTTCTGTTATTGTAATTTGGATACAGAACTCAATATATATATTTGTGACCCCCCCCAGCCAATTTTTTAAAATTTCAAACTTTGTAGCGTTTAGTGTGGCCCGTATTATTTAATATATATAAATTTTTGTAAAATGTCAATAAAAACTTTGTCGTCATATGTAAGTAATAAAATTTAGTTATATTTGTAATATAATCTATTCTAATGAATTAAGTAAATAACGGTTTTGATCGCTTATAAATACTTATAACAACAAAAAAAATTAAATTTTATATAAAATATTTTTAAGTGACCTATACTATCCACTTTTTCCTATATCTCTTCTAAAAAAGAATTATACATATTCTTCGTAGCTTATTTAATAATTTAACCAAGAATGCTATATAAAATAATTCATAAACGTATAAACGTAACAGCATAAAATTATAGTATCAAAAATTTTTAAAAATGCACTTTTATTAGTATACTTAAAATGAGAAAAACATAAACATTTTTTAATCAAAAATTTGGGATTAAAATAAAAATGTAAAAGCATAGAACGCTGATTGAAATACTCTATTTTTATTACATTCATGATGTATGAATATTTAATACATGTCTAGAAATGATTTTTATTATTATATTCATTGCTGCTAAATTCCATTATCGTAATGCTTACAGTATCTCATACATTTATGTATTTTTTCTTTTGACATTTTGGATTTCTGAGATATAAAACTTGTTTCCTACTTTTAAGTTTAATGATAAAAGTGAGTTTAAAAATATTTTCATTATTATTCATTTAATCACTTATTGTTTTTTATTATTTTCAACTTTTAATGTTATAATTATTGTGATCTCTTGAAATTTTTTTTCTAAATCACAATGAAATGCTACCTATGTATGGAATTAAATTTTAATTTTAAATAATCAATTAATAAATAATTAAATTTTGAAACAAAAAAACTGTCGTACTTTCATTGGGAACTCATATCTTCTTCTTCTTGCGTACAGCCGGCCACCCCGCCACCACTGAACGTAGCAGTATCGACAGGATTTTGGGAACTCATACCTGAAAGGAATATCGGAACTCTAGTTTATACGGGAGTGAGTGAAAATTAGATCACAGAATTCCATCCTTACAACAAACATGAATCTAGTAAAGTGAAGTAAAATTTTATTAAGTAAAGAAATTTGTCATAAAAAAACGAAAAAGAATTAGATACTTTTATTTCTCTTTCATTTTCATTTGATATTGACAGGCTAATTTTTTAAAAAATGTTTATTTTATATTATATTTATTCAACTACTTTTGGATCTACTTTGCTCATCAGATGTTTTTTTAATATTTTTTTCTTATTCATTCTGTGCATGTATGTCAAGAACGGGCTTAAGGAAATCCATTATTAAATATTATTTGAAATATTTTCTCAGTACAATTTTATGAAATTGAGCCAAACAATTGTGGAATGTTCTTCGAAATTTGAGCTTTTCTCCTAGATGAAATAATTCTTAGCTATTGCCAAGAGAAAAAAAAGGAGATGGAAACCAATCTTCAATTCATATCTTTAATAAATTGTTTTATATTTATTATCACTACAACGACTTTCCTTGAAAGAAGACACGAATGAAAAGTTACGAATACGGTAGAAGTAAAAGAACGCCGAAGAGAATGAGAAAATTCTGTTTCAATGGAATATATTATTGATGCAATTTTGCTGATTCAACATTCTCGATGATGGCTTACAGAAAAATTCGATCCAGGCGAGCACGCTGATTCAAAACAACTAAGGAAATCAAGGTTGAATCAATAAAATTTTCAGTAGGATACAAAAGAAACACATGTTTGTGTGGATTTCAAGGCATTATCTAAACTTATGAATTTCACATTCTTTCCTCATGTCTTATCCTTTCATTGGAATCACTCCTTGCTAGCATCAATCTATTTGAACAGTGAACCGCTACCACACAGCTCCCAGATGCTACAAATATATGATATAAAAAATTCGCTTAAGCTTTCCCACTCCAGCTACCAAACATCCCTGCTCTCATCACCCACAGGGGTCGCCGTTTTCCCCAAAGTGGACACAATCTTAGATCAATTCCAATGTCAGTATCTTTCCTCCCTTCACCTTTTCATTGAGGGGAGGTTGTGAGGCTACTTTGTAAGTGAGGGAAAACAGCCGTAGAGGTGTTGGGTACTCACTTCTTCTCGGACATTTACTCAGATCAAAGGAAGAGGCTCCAGATTCGATCCGAGACAAATGATTGCGCACCTACTGAATTGTGGTTTTTTCTTTATAACGAAAAAAGTGAGAATTCCAGTCAACATGGACAAGATTTCAGAGTAAGTTATTATTCTTTAAAATTGTAATTTATTTTTGTCTGTTCTTTTATATTTTAATTCAGTGATTTGCGATACCTTATTTTCTAATAAAATAACTCATAATGAACAATTTAAATTAAAATATAGTTAATCCCCATGTAACGGCTTTCGATAACTGGGGAAAATTCTCACACAACATGTTATTCTAGAACATGATTTCATTCTAGAATATATTAGAGTATAACCCAATTTTTGTGGTAGTACTTTGTTCCGTATAACATGGATTCGTATGGTACAAAAATATTTTAGAAATCTAACAAATGTGATTCTATACGTAATAAATAGTTTACATTAATATACAGGAAACATCCGAATAATATTCTTCTTTACATCATTGTTCCGAGTGAGAAAATCTTCGCATAACACGATATTCTGAAATAATTTCTTTTACGGATCATAACCCCTTTTTATAGCAGCACTAAAATGGATTCGTAAAGAACACCAATTTAGAGAAATCTAACAATTTTGTAGTAATAAATTGTTTTGATGAATATACAGACAGCACGGTTCGAGAACTCGTGCAATTCTCGCGTAATGCGAACACGGGTACATAATTTTTAGGACACGATTTCATTCTTGGAGGAAATTTATATCGTTGTTTTAGCCTGATTTGTTTATTCCTATCAATTTTTTAGCCTGTTAGATGAAACTCAGTTCATATAACAGGTTAAACAGATGATAGGAAAGGATATGAAACTGAATTTCATATAACAAATATTAGCATAGCACAGCTTATTTTAGTATCCCATGTTGTATTGGAGTTACTTGCATGTGCCATGCTCAGTTTGATTTTTGGATTACAAAAAAGATAATTAAAAGTAAACGCGTTGTGCTTAAGTACGGAATCTAGGGGGGTTATTAGTAGCTATTCAAATTACAAAAGCAGAACTCAAACTTAACATTTTATCCTAATATTTATATATTTTATCTATTCTTGGCTGTTTGGAATTACGAAGTCTAAAGCTTGTTAATATATTGAGTCTCTGCAATTTCATTGCACAAAACTATTGCTGTTGGAAATTCGTCTCTAAATAAAAAGAATTTTTTTAGCGACACGCATCATTTTCGTAATATTGAAAGCTAATTTTGTTATGAAAATCGCTTTTTATTTGTTAAAATCATTTTTGAAAATATTTTTCCTGGTAATAATCATTGCTAATTCCAGTTATTAATCACTTGGTACATCTTTTTTAAAATCGTGATTATTCAATGGTTGGAAAGAATTAAAAAGCATTAAAGGAAATTGCATACGCTTCTTTAATTCCGTTATGGTTTCAAATTATTTTACCTTTCGATGATTTGTCTATATTTTAAAACTTCATTTAAAATTAAAAGGAAATGTAGTTTTCTCTTTAGAAAAAGATATCTTGAAAAATATATCATATAAGTTATCATATTAGTATTTAACATATGGATATCATACAACTTGTTACAAATCTAGATTTCAACTCAATTACCTTATCTCGAAAGACAAAAATTTGAGCTTAGATCTGGTCCTTGTCGTTCTCTAAATTAAATTCCTTGAGTCAGATATTAAGATCCGTCATGAAGTTTTTCATTAGAATGTGATACGAAATGTATTAAAATAGTTATTTTTAAACAAAAGGCCACAACCCAAATTGATTCCTCATAGGTTTCCATGCTACCCACCAATTTCATAATTTTAATTTGTAATATTATTTCTTTATTTTTGATTTCTGAACGGAAAAATCCTCTGACAGCATTTATTTTATATCTAATGATCTGCATTTCTGAACTTCCATCATACAACCGACATCCTAGGAGTGATTGGAAATTAGCTCATCAGAACGCTTTTCCAGGAATAACACAGGGATTTTTTTGTACAACGAGAATGAAGAATTCAAAGTTCACAAGGAAAACAGTATTGAAATAATTCAAATTTCCTAAGTTGTTTCATTTTCTAAGTCCTTCAAAACTATAAAGTAAAAATAACTGAGAAAATCATGTTGATTTAAAATATATTATTAAAACTTATAATCTGTGCGTGACTGGCTGTTTTATTTTTAATTTCTTTTTGCGTATCTATTATTTCTTAATTTTTAAAAATCATTTTCCAGTTCAGAATCATGAAAAGCTTCATTTTTTCGTCTACAGTACAATACCGAGTGATACCGACTACTTGCAAAAACCTAAAGCGTGTTTCAATGGTTTCCTGACAATTAATATTTGATCGCAACATAGTAATGCAACAAAAACTCTCCAAAAAGAATAAAAAACAACCCCTGTGTTCCTCCCTTTTGCTAAATAATCAATTTCACCAAACTACTGGGTGGACACGGTTAGAAAGAGAACCGAGTTAGTGAAAAAGTCTCATTTCCCTAATTCAAAGAGTTATTCTTTAAGAGTAAAGATATATTTTGATTGCAGAGAGAGAGAGAGAGAGAGAGAGGAGAGATAAAAGACAAGAGAGAAAATGAACAAAAATGGGGAGAGGTGGTGAGAACGTGGCATGGCAAATGAGCTTCCCCACAACGCCACTTCAAACAGAAGAATCAAACCAAATGAATTTCAAATCAGTTAAAAGAGAGGATACAGAGATGCGCGGGCCAGTGATTTGTCAGCAATCTGTGAACCGTCGCTGCAGTGCATCGAAAAAGGAAAAATGTACTGAAGGAATTTAATAGCGAATCAATTTTGCACCTTGATACATTTTAAATCGTAAAACAGGGAGTCATTCTTGTTTTGTACCTTATTATGAAAAGATGTCATTCTAGTAAGGCGTTAAAAATTTCTGTAGTATGAAATAAATGAAAATTATAAAAGTGTCAATTCAATCTAAACAAATGAACGGATAAATATCGCCGCACATCCTTTATTTCAACTGTAATTACCTGTGCTAATTTCCCTTTCCTGAGTATAAGAAGTGTAAATTTATCGAATCACATGCAGCAACGATACCGAAATAAAACTTGTGTAAATTCTACTTTCTGTCAATAACTCGGCAAACTGAGCATACAAACTGCATGAACAGCGCCTTATTAGCGGCGAAAATTAGAAAACTACTTAGTACATCTGAACTTTAATCCCATTCAAATAGGATAAACTTTCTATTATTTACGATGTTTAATCCTAAAATATTGTTAAAAACCTGAATCAAAATTAAATAGGAGGTATTTCAATATATTCACACATGCGTGCACACATATTCACATATATCCGCGTGAACTTTCTTTTGCTAAAAAGTAAGAAAATGAATTTGGAAATGCTGAAATAATTATAAATTCATAACTATATGTGAAGGCTCCCCGATTGTAAATAAAAATTTTGAACCCCCCCCCCATTTTCATGCTGATTTGCATGCTTCTTCGGGCATTTTATGGATAATCCTCCTTATCTTAATTCTGCTGGTAATCAGGAATTTTTTTTGTATATTGTAATATTTAATAAATGCTTAGTAATATCCCTTTCTAATGATTATCATTAAGAATTTCTTTTCATATTCTGTTGTTTTTATTGCCTTAAGCTTCTAAGATCCTTTTCCCTTAAGTTTCCGTCATTCTCTCTCTCTCTCTTTTTTTTTTTTTTTGCTGATAAAAATATTTTCTGCTTTTAAAAAACACTAATAAATGCATGATTTTTTAAATATTATTATTATTATTATTATCTATTTTTTAATTGTTATTATATTTTCTAATTCGTTATTATTATTATGGAATCATGCAGTCATTAATCTCTGAAAAACATTAACCAGTGACGAATTTCATATAAATTCAAAATTTAATTGTCAATCAATTGCTTGATAATTATATTATGAAATATTAAAATATTGCATGGTCATCAGGACCACAAATCTGTTTATACTTTTAGAATTCTAACCCATTTGGGAGCTAGTAATAATTCAAACAAAATTTCATCTTCATTAACATGAAGCTTATTTAGCTAAAAAAAACAAAAACAGTATAATGCATAGCTTTTTTAATGCGACAAAAGTATTGATTCAATCTTCAATAAAATCCTGCATTTATCAAATATCGTGGTAATTCATGAGTAAAACATTTAATCTGTATTTTACGTTTATAATACTTTGCTACTATAATAATTTTTTTTCAAAAACTGTTATGGCTTATAATAATTCGTAGATTTATTAATAATTATAATCCATGGAGCTTTGAAATAAGTTTCTAATCCTAAGATGCTTTCATAAACGTTTCGCTTTATGACGAACTATCAACTATTTTGGTCAGAATTTGATTTTCTACTTAACATGCGAATTTATTCACTTTTATATTTAAATTTCAACACATTTATTTCAATTAAATGAAATGAGATTCAACATTGAATGAAATGTCAGCTAAAAATGTGAATGAAATGTGTTTAGAACACATTCCAATCTTATATTGAAATATTTCCTACTTACATTATCATGAAGCAATTTGCGAGAAATCCATTGTTAATGGCTGAAATTTATTCTTAATTGATATCAAAAAGAAATTATCTAAAACATTAAAATTTATCTTTTTTTATGAGGAATGATTGGAACGCTTGAGCAGCACATGAAATCAAGGCCATTAAATAGTCCATATTTGATACAGCTGCAATTCTAATTATGAATCGATCTGCAAATAAGGATAAATGTTCTAAAAAATTCGCACAAATACAGGGTTAGCAAGAAATAAATTACCCACTTCAGAAGGTTCTAAAATGCGTTCTATTGATCCAAATAGGATAAAATTTGAACTACAGATTATTCAGATGTTGCGCTTTACATTTATTAATTGAAAAAAAATCAGTACAAAAATTCACCAATAGATGGCGCTGTAACTCAAATTGCATTTATTTGCATATATTGAAAATGTTAAACATATTGGGTTGTTCAGAAAGTAATTTCGTTTTTTTTTTTTTTGGAAATGAAAGACAGTTTTCGTATTATAAACAAATACTTTATTAAATTATATATTGGCCGTTCTGATCCAACACCTTTTGCCATCTTTCTGGTAGTAGCATAATTCCACGCTCATAAAACTTTTGGTCTTTGCTGCCAAAAAACTGATCGAGGTGGTTTTTGACCTCCTCATTTGAGGTAAAGGTTTTACCGTCTAAAAAATTTAGCGAACCAGTTCTGGCACTGGCGTTCTGTCAACACACCTTCTCCATACACATCGGTCAATTTCTTTCTGGCTTGAACAGCATTTTTACCCTTTCTGTAGTAAAACAGTAAGATATGTCGAAAATGCTGCTTATCGCTCTCCATATTTAAAAGGACACCAACCAAAAACTACTGCGTAGAATTAATTGGAATTTTTCACACACAAGCCTTGCTATATGAGCTCTCAAAGCATATAAAAATTATACGGCTTAAATGTGAAGTTGGGTGAAAAAAAAATACAATTAAATCCTCTGTCGGAAAAAAACGAAATTACTTTCCGAACAACCTAATAATTTGCATTACGGGGCATATCTATTACCATTTTTCTTTAGATAAAAAAAGAGGCCAGTGTTCCAGTGTTCTTCATGAACATTGGTTTCTTCTCTGTTTGTCATGCCTACGTTGCAAGAAAAAGCGCTACTGGTGAAAATAATCTACCAGAACCAACAAAACTTCGTTGCAGCTCTAAAGGAATTTCATTGTATTAAGCAGATACGAAGAGGTCCAATGTCTCCAGGTGCCTTACAGAAATTGAAAATTTCAGATACCGAAATGAAAAATTGGGCAACTTGGCATTCTTCCGAGTAGAAGACGAAAAAAATCCCGTCTTCCAGCATTGAAAATGTTGCAACCGCGTTCGTTGAAGCCAGCAGTCAGTAGCCGCATAATAGTGTGAGTTTGCCTGTCGTTTCCCGTGTTCTGGATATGCCGTATTCAACTGTACGAAAAATCGTACGGCAGATTTTGAATTTTTATCCATACAAAATAAAGTCTGTGCACCCGTTGCAGGATGGGGACTTTTATGTCCGTAAAACTTTTGCACTTCAGTTCCTTGCTCGAATGGTGGTTGATACAACTTGGCCATGGAACATTCTGTGGAGTGATGAGGCCCACTTTTGCCACAATGGGCAAGATAACACTCGCAACTGTCGAATTTGGGCAGAGAAAACCCCTCACGTTATCCAGGAACAACCCTTGCATGCTAAAAAAGTGACAGTATGGTGTGGTTTTACAGCTACCTTTTTCATTGGACCGTATTTCTTTAAAGAGATAATTCAAAGGGATCCGAATCTGTTCCGTCACAGGACAACGGTACCGCGATATACAGAGGTATTTTGTAATGCCAACTCTTCTACAGCATGGATGCCTTCAAGACATCATTTTCATGCAGGATTGTGCACCACCTCATATTTATCGTCGTGTAAAAGATTGTTAATGCAGCATTTCACAGAAGCACGAGTTATCAGCTGTCATTTCCCAATAGCATGGTATCCTCGCTCGCCTGACATCACCCCTTGCGACTTTTTGTTGTGGGGTTATTTGAAAGAAAATATCTATGGCTATCATCTCTACAAGATTTTAAGGGCAACATTCGACGCCATATTCTTAATATTCCGGAAGACCCACTCCGGTCATCTATAGAAAATATGGTTCTCGGATTAGAGAATATTGTTGAAAATGAAAGAGGACATATTGAGCAATTTGAATTTTTTTTAGTTAACAATTATAAATCATATTAAATGGTTTTATGTGTATTACAAAGCCACCTAACGGTGAATTTTTGTGCTATTTTTTATTTAATAAATGTAAAGCGTATCATCTAATAATCTGTAGCTCAAATTTTGACTAATTTGGATCAATAGAACACATTTTAAAGCTCTCTGAAGTGGCTAACTTATTTCTTGCTAACCTTGTATATCTGAAACGTGTTTTTTAAGTGTCAAACAGTTTATGTTATCTTGGCCATTTAATTAAGTATTCGTACCGAACAAAATGTTTATGCTGAATCTTGTCAACACTATTATTTATTTTTTATTAAAAGTTATGAAATTTAAATATATTAGAAAAAAATGATGGAAAATATGTCAAAATTGGATTTTGAACTTTAATATTAAATTAAATAATTAATTGTTTAGTTAAAATTTGTTTGCTGTAAATCTCTCTTTTTATAATGTCAATAAAAATGATTTAATATTGAATTACAGATATATGATAAAATAATTGAAAAGATAATGATATAGATGTAGTGCTAATTAAAATTTAAAAATTAAAAAAGCAGAAAAATTAAATAAAAATTTAATTGTGAATTTAATTTTCAAATTGAAATGAATAATTACTTTCTTTGTTAAAATTCCTCTGATGAAGAGTTCTTTTCATAAAAATTAACGTAAATAATATCTAATAATTTTAATAATAAATTATTGAAATAATAAAAAATAGTTGAAAATATAAACAAGATATAGACTTAAATGTAATGTTGAATAAAAAAAATGGGCAAATGTAAATAAGGCTGTGGTGGAGGTGGTGCCTTCGTACTTCAGTAAAGTCCATGAATTAAAGTCTCTTAATAAAGGAAAAATGAAGAGTCATATATTAATCAAACTAATCTTGACGTTCCTTTCACCAGAAATAGAAATCTCACTTGCCATCAATATATCGGGCTAGGTTGTTTCGTGAAAGATTTTTTAGGAGAAACTGGCCCACATTTGTATTTAGTCTGCAGGAAAGACGAAGCGTTGGTAAAGCGCACATGATTAGACCAATTTTTGAATAAGGCTTGTTGAGGGCACGGCCAGAGAGAAATAAATTTCTTTCAAATAATACGTGGAATTGAAAACACATAAAGGAATAAATATATAATAGTATGATAAATATTATAAATATGCTTGAACCAATGAAACAATCTCAACAAAAACAAGCAAAAAATTAGATATGATCGCAGATAAATTTCTTTCTAATCAACACGCAAACGATTAAATGCAACATTCTTAGTACACATCCTTCAAGTAACCGACTAGCTTAAGGAAAAGATACTTAGATACGAGTTTTTGAGATTAAAGTGATTAATCGAAAATTTTTGAAGGCGTTATTTTAATAGTATTTCTCTTACTATATAGATTTTGACGTTATTTGAAATAACTCCTATTATATGGTTATTTTAATAGCATTGCTTATATTATATAGAATTCTTCTAAACAGAATTTCAAAAATAAATAGGTAAATAGGAATTGAGATGATTTTTTTATTAAAAAAACAACAACATCTGAAATAAATAAAGTAAACAGATCATATGCTATCAAAAAGAATTTGAAATTATTTTCATTTATAGAATAAATCTTGTCAACCAATACTGCCTCGGAATAAGCGACAACTCACGACCTCATTTTTTTCAGTTTTTAATAAATAAATGTGCAACACAAACGAAAAGCAAAATAATTGACGAATCTGATTTTAACTAAATGTTTTAAAGATTAATTTTAAATGTATTGTTAATTTCTTTTCATTTCAAAAATAAAAAATCTGAATTATTAACATGAAAATAAAATCCAAATTTAGAAATTTGTATAATTTTTATAGTATTCCGCTGCGTTGTGTCTACCTTATGAGGAAGAGTTTCGTATAACTTCAAAAATTCGAGCAATTTTCACTTTCTTATGGTTTGAAACAATATCTGATTTTCTTAAGGCTTACAGAGGGTTCACATTTCTAGTTGTTCTCGAAAACAGAAGAAGGGTTTCTTTCCAAAAATAGCAGATATAGAAAATTCACTCCCCCGAAATGGGTCACCAGCAAGTGTTTTTTTCTGTTTCCCTCCTCCCTACTACCTGCTTTGTATTACAAAACAGACGACATTATTTCGGTGTGGCCCCTTGGAGAGTATTCTTTCGATGAAAAAGAGAGAACGTGAGGCGATAGAGAAAGCAGGTCGAGCTTCAACCAAAGATGTAATTGAAGCACGATTCACTGTCGGCTATCCCCCTGACGGATTATTTAATTTTACGCCACAATGCCACTTGCGTGGTGCGCATCGCGCGTCTCTTGGGATAGTATTACCAGCCGCCGATCGCTCATTCAAACCGAACTTACGACGGCCATACAACCAGTGTAATTACTTCGCCAAGAGATCAGACTGCGTCTTCGCTCTCTGACACACTGGCTCTTCAAAACTACTGCCTTAAAGAGGAATTAAACGCTGCTGAAAAGATTCTCCGACAAAGGGTTTTTTTTTTTCAATTTTTGAGGAGTTTAAGAAAGCCTGTCATAATTAATAAGCAAAGCCTCTTTTTTTTAATTAAAATTCTAAAATTTAGTTCCTTTCGCTAATTTTCATACCTTAATTAAAAGTGGGAGATAAATCTCATCTAAATTAAATAAAAGTCATTGTATTTATGCATGCTTTCTGTATCACATGGCCCTCTAAATCAAAGGGCCCTCTAAATCGAAACATGGGAAATTTGCTTCAATTGAATGAAAATGTTATGGATGATGTGATGCATGTAAACTTCAAAATATTATGAAAGGTTGAAATTCTAAAACGATTAAGAATATTCTAGAATATCTCCGAATCTTATTACATTTTGGAAACTGATAGGACTTTAAAGTTTTAGAATATTTTGGAGCATTATGGTTAATACTTATAATAACATGTATATAGAACACATTTATATGATGTATTAAGCACATGTATATAGAATACATTTATATGATGTATATAGAACACATGTATATGATGTATTAAATGAATGTATATAGAAAACGTATAAAATCTTAGAACATAATGTTTTATGATCAATTCGTTTCTTAAGTATATTCCAATGTAAACTCCAGTCAATTTAAAAGAAATCGAAAATCTCAATACGAAAAATTAATTACAGTATTATGTTTTATTCAAATATCCTTGAAAATTATTGACCTTTATTTTTGAAGACCTTTTCTCCAATTCTTTAGATATAAAGAACATGAATTATATTGATTTTGTTTGAAATGTCATTATCAATCTACATTCTATCGTTTCAGGCATAATGATATAAATAACTATTCCAACTAATGTTGAAACAAATGAACTGCATTGAACTGTTCCTTATCACCCGAATTGACTGGAAGATTTTCTATTCATACATAAACTAATAAAAGAAAGAGAGAGAGAGAAAAAAAAACTAAATGCAATCATTTCAATCCGTTAGCATTTTAAAGACAAAAATACCAATGCATATTGAAATCAGGTTTAATTTTTGAGACGCTGGAATAGTATTTCATTGATTTGAAATAGCGTATAATATTAAACTTTATTTTTCAAGCAGAAAAAAAAATTCTAATGCATTATCACCTGCTATTTAATTTAATTGAAATTATATTACTATCACGAAAGAATAAGACAGCTTAAATTTAAATAAAAAATATTTCAAAATATGTAAATTTCTGAATATATATAGTTTTATTTATTTTTAGGACTAACATGAATGTAAGAATTTACATTTATTGATACAGGAAAGTATAAAATTTTGAAGAAGAAAACAAAAAAGAATAATTTAGACATTCAAGTTTAATCTATTATAAGACGTAATAAGGATTCTTAAAAAATATGGCTTCTTGACTTGAAAAATATTACTTCTTAAAAATCTTTAATATTAATACGGAGAATGTCACTGTGACTGCATTTCTAGAAAGCTCTGATAATCTAGCTCGAATTAGGATATACCAATTAACTGTTACTTTAAACTGCTATACGATTTTTTTAATATCTGCCGCATGTGAATTTGTCTACTTATAACTTGTATTTCACTAATTTAAGACATTAAACTAATAATGAAAAATAAAATTAATGTATCGCTTTAGCGGAAAATAAGCATGCTAAAGATTCATTATAACTTTTGCAATAAAAAATATTTTTATTCAGAGCCATATTTTTCATTTATAGTGAGTGTAGGCAAATTTTTCTGTTTGCGTGAAATAAAGTTAAGCCCGGCTCTGAAGAAATCTATTTAAAAATATTCTTGTTTTTTAATTATTATGATAATACTTTCTATATATGTTTGCAAATCAATGTATGTTTGTAAATCAAGAAATTATGAATATTTATGACTTTTAAAATTAATTAATTCAAACAAATTAATGTTTAAAATAAATTACATGTTAAACTTTTAATCCTTTGCAAAATATATTGATCTTTTAATGCCTTTCATATGAAGGTCTTTACATTACATGCAAATCTTTTGGTCACTTAATAAGGTAGTTAATCTAGGAAATCTACTTATTTTTTACTCACAAATGATCTATTAATTTAAGGCATAACTTAAGATAACTTACATTTGTTTTCTAAAACTTTCTAAAATTTTGATACTGTATCAAATAAATTCTATATGTTTTCAAGAGGAGCATCCTCAAATTTCATAAGAATATATAAAAACAAACTATATTAACTGTATAAAACAGAAATAAAAATATAATCCGTAAAATAATTGTCCTCTGCGGTTCTAAACATGGTTTATTTCATAAATTAGAGCATAGCAAGTTGTTTATCATGTAATGATAATTGTATTAAAAATATTGTATGAGCACATGGAAGATTTTAAAAATGTAATTATAATTAACTATCAGGCAATAAAACAAAATTAATTTGGATGATATTTACAAGGGAAATAACCTATGGCTTTCCTTGCTAAAAAACAAAGAAAGTACTATTAATGTTCCGGAATACTACTTACAGCTAGGGAGTATTGTATATCTTCCTTTCCTCCTCAAAGACAAGCTAGTGAAGCTGCTCCCAGGAGAAAAATGCGTTTCCCCTAAACCCTCCAGCTATCGAGCCAAGCTGATTTTCTATCGCCGAATTTCGATAACAGTTGACACGTTTTCTGACTCTTCGGTCCCGTAGGACGGCAAAAATTACATAATGTTATGGAAAGGGAATGGGTGAGTCAAATAAATGAAAGAAAGGTCTCGTAGTGGAGTCACTGTAGTTCTTTGACAACTCGGTATTTGAAACTATAACTAGCTCACTTGAGTCGAATGAAAAATGTGTAATGCATGTGAAAGACACTCAAGCAAACTATCATTCAGTCCTTGGGTGCTTTTAACTGTTTGGAAATGTCATAACTTCAGTAACGCAGTTAGAAAAACAGACACGTATCCAATAGTTTCGTAAAAAAATTTTTTCTTACTTTTAAAGGAATTCCATTCTTTGAATCCAAATGATGAAAGAAACTCTATTTATATTCCTGTAAGAAGAGGGTTAGTAGAATTTTACGATTAAAAGTCAGGCAAACAGATTATCTCAAAATTTTATCTGATTAGTATGTAGGATAGCTTCTCGGATATCAAGGTGCAAGATGGTGCAAGGTGGTGCAAGGTGCAAGATTTTTAAGATGTTCAAATCTTAAAAAAGTATTAATGTCAATAATAATAATATACATATATATATAATATCAGTTATACATGAAGAACCACATAATGGCATGTGATGCCAATAAGTCTTGAATAATTTTTAAAACGTTCTGATTGAATGAAAAGTGCTCACTGAGTTTTCATACTGAAAGTGAAAATATGGCGATATATTTTTAAAGATTATTGCTAAAGTGTACGAGTTTACATGACATCGCAGTCTCAAGACGAATATATCTGAGCACACTATGTTTCTCATTGCACATTAACACATTATCTAAAGATATGACTCCATATACGCCCTGGTAGATTTATTATGAATTCCAAAATGTCATTGTCATCGCGCACTTCTTGTACATTTTGGGAGCATAAATCGACCTCCCCCCAAAGTGTAACTATCCAATATGTTGAAAATGTTGCATCATATATGATGCGGCATTTGATTTTATGCATCTTTGATGAGAAAACAACTATGCACAATTTCATCAATCAAGTTTATCGCAGTTTTTAATCATCACGTTCATATACACACTGATGGATTTCTCTATGAGGGATTTGTTCCACAACTTGTTAAAAATCTAAATTTTTGATATTTGAACCACATGCTGAATTTTACTCTCTTTCTCCGTTCTTGAGTCATAACATTTGCACAAGGAAGAACCGACTGACAAACAAAATCTTAAATAAAGCTTATTTCGAGCTCACGAAGTTCTAAAAGTGGAAATTCATCAATATCTTGAAATCAAATTTTTAAGCCATTGCCATGTTTTCTCTTTGTATGCTATGTGTTCGAGTAAATAGTAATGAAGAAGTTAATAATTTAATAAATCAGTTATGATTTTCAATTTTTTATCGTATGTAATAATCATATACGATAGTAAATTGAAAATTATCATTATTTTATTTTTGAACCATAGACGGCTTCTCATAGGTTGTGGTTCATACTAAAAATTTGAAATGGATAAAATTTGAAATTACTGAAAAAAATAAGCAAAATTCCTTTATAAATGGTAATTCAATAAATAAAACTCCACTTAAACATTACATTCAAGTGAAAAAAAAATTCTGCAAGTCTTTAATCTCAGCAGTGTTTACTATTCTCTTAAGTTTTATCAAAATGCTAGATTAAAAATACATATGGTCCAAGGAAGGATCATTTTGTCGAAGGAAGGATTTTTTGATTATTTTTTACAGAAATTTACAAATCAAAAATTTATTGCCATCCTGGTATTAGCTGTAAAATGCATGCTAAAAATATTATAAATACATGTTTTTTTGACAAATTAAATAACTTCAGTTAGAAAAGGATTTAAAAGCATAGTATTCTAAATTAAGATTTATTAGTGTACTAAAACTAGTTCTATTTAAATTATTTTATACTTTTAAACTTTCATTTATAATTCATTATTAGAAATATTACTTAATCTTGAAAATAATTTGTTATCATGTCTTCTCTTAGATGGCGCCTCGAGCGTGAAAAAAATTTAATTAAAACAATATATTCTTGTGCATAATACAGAACTGTAAAAATATTTCACAAATTTTACACATTGGGATTTAAGTAAAAAATTAATAATAAGATTCCATCATTACAAACAATGAAACAAGTCAATTTAAATAACAGATATTTTCAAAAAAAAAGCTATTTAAAAATAAAACCGATCCCATCAGTAACTAAAAAAAAGCAAAACATTTATTACTAGTGAACTTAGCGTTACAGTGTACCAAATTCCAGCTGTCACAATTAGTCAAAAGTAAAGAACAGAATAAGTTCTACGCTTCAATTTCATTAATATATGTTCCATTCTTCATTTGTTTGCGCCCACGAAGTAAATGTCTGTCGAAGTTCATTCATTTTTCGTGACAGATGACAATTTCAAAAATTGTATTGATTTCTTCTCAGAAACAAATTTAACGTTGCCTGTCAGAACAGCAAGCATGCCATAAAATCTCATTTGAAGAAATGCAAGCATCTTATTTTTCTGCAAACTGCGTTTTAAACATCAGCCCTTTAGCGTTTTTATTTGTCGTTAAACAGCAGCCTTTTCTTAGCTCAAGAAGGACCGCGGTGAAAGAGGCAGTCTGTTTCTTGAATTATTTCTGGGATATTTGTTGTTTTGTCTCTCAAAGGCCTTAATCCAAACAGAAATTGGTCTCGACATTTTGTCCTTAGGGTAGTCATATCCCACATCAGACTCGACAATAAAATATGTATGCTCTCTGACGATAAATATTCTTGACATGCGTATCTATCTTGCAGTATATTTTATGCCCCTCGCCCCTAAAATGGCTGAGAGAAGAGAATCATATTTGTCACTCTGTATTAGAATAAAACATTTCGCAATTAATGAATGGATTTTCTGTACAGAAGATACTTATTTGTTTCTTGTAAATATCTACTAGAGTTTTCGCCGTTCCATCAATATATTTAGCTTTTGGATAAAATATGATGCAACTTGTTTATACAGTAATATTTACAGAGAAATGACACAAATATAGTAGTGTGTAGTGGCTCCATTAGAGCAATTTTCGTTTAAGCGTTTATTTGTATGAAAGAGGTGTGATTTCGAAACTCAGTTTCACCAAAATCCCGTCATCTCTATAGGTTTGGCACACTTTAAATTCACCGGGGTTTTCAAGTTTACGGGGACAGAAAACAGAGCAGAGGGCTGTGGACTTCTAAACGTTTTTTTCTCACAGTTATCTGATTAAGATTTATATCTAAAAGATTCGTTCTAAAATAGTTAATGTAGATTTAAATTTTGACATCTAACTAACAAATGCACCAATTCTTCTTAACCAGTATTTTCTCCATAAAAATGTTTAAGTTATATTTTTTAGAATAAGATGTTAAATTAGAAAAGGCTTTTTTGAATTCGAGAAAGAAATTGAGCTTTATTTTTCGATTTTTCCTATTAATAATTCCATATTCTTTTGTATGTGGGTAATCGTTTTTCAATAAATCTAAATAATCACTCTAAAATCATTTTCTTTTTATATCATCGCTTAGAAATTAGTTATTTTTAAAAAGTAAAGTTTATCTGAACTCTGATATAATATTAAACTTTCCTATGCCAAATTATTATTTGTTGATAAAAAAAATGTTAAATATTAAAAAATTAATTAAGAAACGGACATTTAAAGTAATTAATTACATTCAAGTTTCAAAATTTCAATTTTAATTATTTTTTCTGGATCATATTGCCGTCCATTAATGTGTAAATAAAATAACATTGTAAATTATTATTTTTATTGATTCTTAAAAGCATATTATTCCGGGTTTTCGTAATCTCATCACTTGACAAAAAAGGTTAATTTATTTATATCTCATTTTGTAAAAGAATAATCAGGCATCTGAACATAACTCATTCTGTTTATGCTTACAGTAGCTCTTTAAATAAACACGTTCATAAAACAGACTTTCTCCTTCTACATAAATTTTCTTTCTGTGTGTTTTGTGTAATAATAGTGCATCATGCATTCGTGTCCATATTGGACTTATCAAAGATCGTATCGCATTTGCACTGTAACTTTGGATAATAATAAAAATTTTGAATTGGATATTCTAATATTCATTCTAATAACTTTAAAGAAACTAGTCCTGCTCTGGAAGAGTAGTCTTCTCGAAAATAAAATCGGGTATTGTGGCGAACGCATTAAGGTCAATCCTTTCGCTCGCATTCTTCCCTTTCCCGGTGTGAGAGTAACTCAATCCTACAACATTATTGTGCTTACAAGGGAAGTGGGAACCAACTATCATACTGGAAGCTTTTCATCCTTATATTTGAGGTGCTCCCTGATGAAATATCCATTGCTATTAACGAAAGCTAATTAATGCAGATTAAAACACATCTAAAAAGTTTCTTCTCAAAATCTTAACACGCTATCATGGAGAATTTTATACACAATCACAATAATAACTCTAAAATTTAAAACATCAAACGTTTATCCATTGAACAAATACACAATGATAATTACTTAACAAATGCAAATATAGACGGCATAGAACAAAAATTATGAAAACATGATATTAAGTAATCAGTTGAGCGATGTGTTAATTTTTCTGTACAACCATTTGTGGAACGAATTAATAGAAAGGAAGAAAAAGTATTGTATTCAAAAATCAAATCGTACAAGCCCTTCCAACTCCTCAATTAAAGGAAGTAAATTAAATCAATATTCCCATTTCAGTAACGTAATGCATATCTTGATTCAATGAATTAATTTTAAATAAATATTTTAATGTATGGTCTTATTATTTGAAACAATAAGGATTTAGGTTTATTCGTTGCTTGGAATTCAATGGCTTAAGGGTAGATGCTGGAACAAAAGCAGATGATAAATAAGATTGTGAAATTAATAAATTGAAACTTTATTCTCTATAAAAGCAAGTTTTCACTTATATTTTTTTATATATAGGAGAGCGTTAATTTTTATAAATATTTTATAATAATATTAGGCATTTTTGAGCAGAAATATTTTGTATGAAAATAAGAATACATTCAGGAATCGAAAGAAAATGGATCGCATATCAAAAACAAATAAGTACAAACTGCTCATTAAAACTTTGCTCTGAAGGAAATAATGGCACATAATTTAATCAATTTCATGACTCGTTGCAATCTATGAAATTTCTTATAACGACAATGAACTAATTTTTTTCATCAAATTTTTACTGTTCATTATTTTATGCATGAAAAAGGCATTATTTTTTAATATTCATTGAAATTAACCAGCTATCTGAAATAGCTGTTGCGTCCAACTATTCTTTATTTAGTAGCTTAAACCAAGCAAAACGCGTCTCAGTTATTCCACATAATCTCAAGGCTATGTTAATTTATATAATAATTTTGATATTATATCCGATTGTACATATTATTATAGCGATGAATTATTTTACTTTGCTATAACTCTGGATATCAGTAACAACTGCAAAATTTTTAGACTTATTCGTAAGCTTTACATTTAAATAGAAGTTTAAAACAGCAATAAATATATTGAGGGTTGACAACGGCTCCCTTTTTCTGTCTCCTGTTACAAATTTTACCATTCCCAGCATTAGGCAATGTCTTTTAACTAATGCCAACCATATCCTATATAATAGGAAAATATTACTTTATTTGTATCTAACACGCCACCTCCATCATTTTATGTCTCTACATTTCCAACTGTCCAATCATCCTCGTCAACCGGGGGAAAAAAAAGCAAAAGAGCATTCCGTTGTGCTCTCTCTCGACAGAATTATTGTGCCAATCCGCCGCTTCCCCCTGAAAACAAACACGGAAACTCCATACGTGTCATATTAGCTTGCCGGTGACAATCGCCGAGAGAGACAAGTGGGGCAGCGTTGTCTCCTCGGCTAAGCGATTTTACACTGCCAATCTTCATTTGTACGCCTAATCTCCCCCCTTCATTGCGGTTGGGCTTGCGGCACAACACTCGCGAATCGTTGTACTAACACATTTTTCCACTTCACTTTGTCACTCGGGAGGAAGAGGGATGCCTTTTTGGTTGCCTTTTCCACTCGTATGCGCCACAAAAACAGAAGATGCCACTCGAGTGGAATGTCAGACAGAGTATTGTTTTTCGATCTGTTTCTAATGTCATTGTACAAAATCCTAATAATGTTGACAGCATCTGAATAGATGATAAAAATGTCTAAATATCTGCGTGACTATTTTTTATTTTCTTCTAGGTTTCCAGCGAAAAGCTAACAAATTTAAATTAAAGAGCAGCAACATTTTTCTTGGTAGCATATTGTATAATATATATATATATATATAGTCTTACATTCATCTATGCATGCCATTAAGTTTCACATTTCTACCCACAAAACTTACAGTTATTTTCTCATTTTTAAACTAAGAGGCAAAAACTAACTAAAACTAAGCCAAAAAATGTCGTATATAAGTATTTGTTTAATAATACATCATCCAAACATTGGCACTTCAAAGAAATTTTCTAATCACGCATGATGTTGTTCAGTATAATTTATCGACAGTTACAAAATTGAATTTTTAAAGAAGGAAAGGGAAACTTGAGAAATTAAACATTTGAGAAATCTTAGAGAAGTACTGGAATATTAAACAATAAAATAAAATTTCTTGCTAGTATTTTTTTTTCTAAAAAAAAGACACATTTCAGTAGTAAAAGATGCCTGGATATGCTTCTGATTTATACTCTATGTAATCATAACGACGATTTAATTGAAAAAGAATACATTCATCGTTTTCGAAATTCCCAGTATCTATTTAGGAAGTATTTTTACAAAACGATTTAGCGTTAGTAAATTACAGGATCCTTACTTTCCCAGAGAGGAACTGGGAGGTTGAGGTGTTACACATGTTATAAGAATGGTTATTTCTATAAATATGTGATCTGGCATTTTTAGAAACTACATTTTGTACAACATTAACTCTAAATGGTGACAGAGTTAGTTTTGATTGGCCTTTTGTAAGAAAAAAAAGAAAAAGAATTAATTGGATTGACAGTACAGGCTCTATAGATCTCAGCCAACAAATTGAAAAAAACTGACTTAAGGCAGAAGTGATTAACTCTATCTCATAAGTGCACGTATTGTTAAATAAATGCAATGTGAATGTCGAAGGTGTTTATTTTAAACAAGTTTTAATCACTTGAATTACTGCATTATCTGGTCGTTTTTTAAAAATTTAATGAAAGTTAATAAATGCGTTATTATTTCCTGATTCTGCCCTTTCAATAATTTTTCGTGACACATATATTTTTCCTGAACATTGCAATGGAAGTTTCACTCAAATACTGGTCAAAGGCACACAAGAAAAAATGTTCCAAGTTAATAAATTTACCTTCTAATATCTTGGCAAATTCTACAGACAGAATTGTAAAACTTTATATAATTATAGGTGAGTGTGAGAAAAATAGTTTGCCCATTGAGAATTTTTTGCTAAGTGGGTCATATAAAATTTTAGTTTTCAAAGCTTTTATCTACCCTTTGCAGAAGCTGAAGTATCTTTATACATTTGCGTACCTTATTTGATGAAACTTTGTCATTGAAATCTTCTGATTAATTGCAATAATTAAGGAAATAAACATTTGTTCTACTTTTTTGGAGCACTCTAGATATGTAATAATAATTTTACCATACCATAATTTTTAAATGGTATTGTACAGATCCCTGATAATACTCATGACGTCGAAAAGGGTGAAACAACGTCCAAATACTTCCTCGAACGGTTTTTATTTCGTTCTGGATTATCCTGTGGTAGCTCAGTTCAACAACTTACTTACTTTTTAAATAGCATATGACCTTGTTTAATATATGGGATATCTATTTTAATTGGAGTTCTATATGTTTCTTTCAATCCAGGTGAAAGAGATAACCGTATAATATTTAAGATAATATCGTTGATGAAGTGTAAGATCAGATGTTGATGAAGAATATACTGGGTGTCTCGATTCTTATTGTGATACAATAGCTAATATCTAAACTGTTGGAGATAGACATATAGTATTTCTAGATGAAAAAAAATGCTATAAATGAAGCAAAGAATTACTTTTCATGCTGATCTAATCAATAAATATACTATTAAAAAGCATGGTCTACAGTTTTATGCGATCATACAGTTCTATTAGTAGTTTTTAATAAAATATTCCTGAGTTTCTAACATTTTAAACAAAGAAAATATCATTTCTATGACAAGTTTTGAAGCTTTGCCTTTCAATCTAAAGATAAGCAAAATTACCTTGAGGAACCGGTAACTACTTAAATGGCTTAAAAAAATTCTAAAATATTGATATTAAAATCTTCAAAACTCAATCGGTTTTAGTTTTAAAACTCCGCATTTTATTTTGTTTAAATTTTAGTGTATTAAGTATATTTCATAAAATATGACTAAAAGAAAATGGGGAGTGTACATAAATGCAAAATTATTAGTAATTTTTTTTCGACTAAAGCAAAATTAATTACAAATCTCATTCAGGACCTTTTTCTGATTAGAATATTTCCAGAAGATATCCAATAACAATATGTTTGGAAATTCTCTATTGGGTCATGATTAGAATAGACACCATATATATATATATGTAATGATACATTTAATGCTACTTGTGTTGATATTTTTGAAGAGAAGTGAAGTCATCCTTTACTGTCAATTTAGTATAATTTTTAACGATAAAAAGAATAGAATTAAGTTTTCAAATGAAAACTTCGTTATTTTTAGATTATAGCTATTTAAAAAATATTGAGTTGGAAGCTTCATAAGCTTCCTATATAACTCGAAAAAAATCAAACCGAAGAAAGAGAACATCAAATTAATGACGAGATTTTTTATAATTTCGAAATTTGAATATATATTTTTTTTTGAAATACAACATATTATAAAACACTTGATAGCATCTTGAAGGAGCACACGAAACGCATTGGAGGGAATAGGTGACTAAGACTGTAAAAATCAAGCACGATAATTTAAAAATGATTAGAAATTTTTTTTATCGTGCATATAATATTTTATGCAATGAAAACAAACTAATGGTTATGCCATGTTGTTTTTCTAGTATTTAAACTGGTATTGTACAAAATCTTTACAGTATTAACAAAGAGAAGGGATGATAATGTCTAAATACTTTCATGAAAGTCTTTTTAGTTGATTTTGTATCGAATTTCCTACAAGTGGCTTTCAAAGTTGTGAAATTGAGATCAACAATTGCTGTTCAATGCAGAGTAGATTATTGAAACACGGATTGACAACTCGTTTTCGACAAGAACTAGAAAATTAAAGAATTTAATTAAAAATGTTTTTAAGATCTTTGAATAGTGTTATAAATTGCAATTATTTTTGTTTTAATTATTTTTTGATTTTTAATATCCAAATTTGTTGTTTCTCAAATTCATTACTAAGCGATGCTAACTGCACGGAATTAAAACTGAATTAAATTAGCGAATAATTAAAAACTGAATTTTGAAGATATTAAAATTGTATATTGATACAGAAAATTCATAAGTGCGAAAAATTTCAATCCCATAACGCATCAAGAATTGATTGAAATTTCCGTTACAAAATTCAGCATTTTAGAACACGAAAAAATGTCAAGTTAATTAATATGCTAAAAAAGGAAATCATTAGCTCATTTTGGTATATTGAGTTATAAAAAAGATAATACTACATGTTCTTGATTAAACAGAGATTTGATAGCTCATTGAAATAAAAGAAAGAAATGGATTTTTTAATCTGTTTGTGCAAAATTGTGAATTTCTTTAAACATTCTTAATTTATTTTAATTTAATTGCAGAATGTTTTTGATAAAAAATATAAGATAACATTAGTTTAAAACAAACAAACGTCCCTTTGAAACACCAAAGAACATTTAGAAAAACATTTAGGAACATTTCGAAAATGCAAACTGTGCTTCGTGCTGTTTTAAATTTAAATTAACTATTGAAAGTAGTTGAAATGGATAAAAAAGTTAATCCTTTTCAACGATTCCATGATTGGGAATGAGCAACCTAAAAATTTAAGTGAATGATTAAGTTTTAAAAAAACCCTTATCTTTGTATTTCAAACAACCTTAACTGTGAACAATTATTCTCTTTTGATAAAGTAAACACTCACCTCCAAATAAACAGACAATTAAAAAAGGAAAAGTGATCTCAGACGTGTTAAGTTAAAGCTAGGATCAATAGTTACACAAGACGTAAAAATAAGTTTTGTAAAAGAACTTTTGATACATTTTACTTTTAAAGTTTGTCTTATTTTCAACCCATTTAACAAAGCTTCTTTATCTCCGAGTCTTATAAACAAGCCTTCACAAAAACAGAAAATTACGTTTGCTAACGTCTCGCTTCTTAAGCAGTGACCGTCTGAGCCCTTTTTGAAATAAACTTATAGAGAACGTTAAGGGTATAAGAGAATCTCTAGAAAGTCGAAATAAATACAAAACAAGCTCCCGTATATTTGGGAGAGAGATAAAGGAACTAAAAACAAGCATAAATATATATCCGAGCTCGAGGAAGGAAAGCGGAAAAAGAGGAAATATTGGAAAAGAAAAAAGATTACGGAAGCACGTCGAACAAAACCGCCATTTTGTGGGATCTGAGATCGTGTCAGGAAAGATACATCGGGAGATCCGTACAAATCTCCGGCAAATCTCATCGTATAATCCTCAAAAATCTCCCCCCCCCCCTCCTCAACGGTATAGCGCTGCCCTACGGTGATGATATAGAGTTCTTCAAAGTAGATAAATGAAAACATTGTACACTCTGCTTCGTATAAGGATTCTCCTCTGGTATAACATTAGGAAAAACTTCCGCACTCATTCGGTTTTGGATACACTTTTGTGGATCGAAAGAGCGCTTTATGTTGGCTTCGCTGATTTTGCTTAAGAAGTTTTTTTTTTTTTTTTTTTTTTTTTTAACTAAAGGAACAGACCATCCTTTTTTTGATGTCATCACAACCATGTTTAATAAAATAGTATACATAAAAATAATAATCGTGTTTTTCATTTAAAAGAGCAAAATAAATTTGTATCAGTTTGTGTGCATATAAATATACAAAATTTCCAAAGATTTCTTTTATTATTATAAAATTAGGAAAAGCTTAGATTTAAGTGGAAGATCATAAGATTATAATAAGGAATGATTGGAAAATTAAAATAACCTAGAATTTTTTTTACTGGTATAAAATTAGTAAATACTTCCGCACCCATTTGGCTTTACAATCAGGTTCCGCACTTTTGAAAATAGAAAAAGCAGTTCCTCCTTTTTTTTTTTTTTTTTTAAGTTTTACCTAAATAAAGAACCATTTTACTTCTAAATTCTGAAAAGCTTTGTTTAATGAAGATCTCAGAAATAAAAATATTCATCGGGTTTTACATATGAATGTAGAATAACAGTAATTTGTAATAGGAACACAAAAATACTTTTAGGAATTTCTTTCGCTTATTACAAAATTAAGCAAAGATTAGATTTTAATGACTAAATCTGACTCCATTGTAAGGTAAATGTGGAAATATAAGAGATTTTATTAACTTAATTAAATTTTATGGTCAAATTAAGACAAGTTCGGTGAATATTGTATCATGCCTATCAAGCAAAAATATATGCCAAAGTAAACAATATGGTTTTTATTTAAAGCTAATAAAAGAATTTTCTTTCGTCTATTTCTATCTTTACAGATTTTCTAGCTATATGTGGAATGTTTTTTCATTTATTTGAATTTTATGAGTAAATTACGTTTTAACTCTTACGCTTTCCGTTCTTTACTCAGATCTTTTTAAAGTATTTCTTTTGAAATTTAGTTTGATACATTAACACCATGAGAAATTTTTTTTAAATATTTTTATCTTATTATTTTTTCTTTCACTAAACTTGAGTATGCTTGAAAAGAATTACATGAAGAACTCCAAAGTATTTGGAAATAATTTTTAAAATAATTTCCTTTCAAGATATAAAACGTATGGAACTATTTGATTTCGTAACGGGCAAATACCAATTTCATTGTTTTAAAACGTAATTTAATTTTGCTTTCAATTCTGTGGTATAAATAATTAGAAAGAGAAATTTAATTGTTAAAAAAAGCATTGCGTTCTTTACAGGTGTTTAATATTTTTTTTCACTTTTCACATTCTTAAAGACAATTAATAATTATTAAAAATCAAAAATATAAAATTCATTGAATTTCAAAATAGAATAAATATATAAATAACGAGATATTAAACTTCTGGTCTATTCTATACTGATCTATTCTATCTACACTATATTCAAGTGATTAATGATTAATGACTATATTAATTGAATAAAAATTAATGATTTATAAAGTACTACGAAGACTGTTGCATTTCATCTTGTGTAACAAACATTTCTAAAATGTCTCTCGTCATACTGAAGTTATTTATAGATGTTTTTGGTTCTGCTGTCTGTTTTCGTGCTTGTTCTAGTTATTATTCCTCTCTTATTTTTAATTAAAACGATAGAAAAATATTTTTCTCAAGTATCTTATTGTATCTCATCATGAGATTTAATCATCTGACCAAAGGGAAATTTAAACTAATATTTATTCATTGTTATAAGTATTTGTCAATGGTAACATCTTCTGCTGGAACTCATAGCCGAATTTTGCTATAGATGGGAAAGGCATCTCAATATTTCTTGAGTACTTTGAACCATTCTTTCATCCTGTAATAAGTTTATATGTACGACTACAGATGGTATTTTATGCAATAGTTATGTGTTTTTCAATCTGTTGTTGGCAGTATATTTCCATATTTTCCTAGAGCATTCGCGTAAAAACTCCCTTGCCTTATTTTCTTAATACTATATGCCATCGGCAAAAAAACTTAAGGTGCTTCAGATACCCATAAATGTACATGTAAATGCGCTTATATTTCGGAGGCCAATGCACATTTCTCGGCGGCGAAATAATCCATAACATTATACAAATGTTTGTTCGATTTTATGGGGATATCCAGAAGCAGGCTACAAATTCTACAAGGAATATAGATAAACTTCCATATTGTTATTTTTTGAAAGTATTCTTGTTAATGCATACTTCAATATTCTGGAAGTGCCCGTTGGGATATTTCATGCATTACTTTTAGACTTATTACTTAAGGCAGGTGACTACGTTAAAAAATAGATTTTTTTTGGTGAAAATACGATTTTTTATTTCATTTTATATTCTTAATGTTAAGATAGTTTTCTTTGTAAAACTCTTCGAATTTTGTTTCTAAGCCCATATTTTGGGAAGTTACCCTGATTTTTATATTTGCATTTGTACACGTTTTAATGCTATTTTACATCTTTAAATGCTATTTTCTCAAATTATAATCTTTGTTTGAACTTTCTTAAGAAAAAGTTGGAGTATTAATTTCTCAATATGTTCTTCTGTTTCTGAACTAGAAAATGCGTAATCTATTCATTTAGAAATACTTTACAGGTGCTTTAATGCTTCACAATGCGAAAAAAAATTGAAAATTTCATTTGATTTATCAGTATAATCCCAATATTTAAAAAGTGGATAAATATACAGCTTTATTTTTAGTTCAGGAGCTAAATAATATACATCTTAACCTCTCTGAGAAAATTTAAGTACATAATTTGATAAACTTCTAGAGTAAAGGATTTTTGCTTTAAAACGCTTTTAATCCAAAAAAGATTTTTTTCCGATTCTTAAAGAACTTTTTTTATTTAATTGGCATATGTTCGTCTCACCAGTGTTTTTTTCAAACTTTTCTATTCAAACAATCAAAAGTATAACTATTTCAGAAAGTTTTAAAAAAGATTCTTCCTAAACACAGTCTCATAACTTAAAGGTTACGTTTTTGAAAAAAGAAAATTGTTCTTAAAAATAGATGAGGTGGTAAATAAAAACTTAGTGCTAACTACAAACTAATATAAGAAGTATTCACGATAGAATTAAGTACTCAAGATTTTGGACATTTCACCTTAGAATTAGTATACTTTTAAAATTTTAACTGGAACGTGGAATCTTCGCTGGAATTATTTTTTGCTCTTAATTTTTAGTTTTGTTAACATTTGTAGACGATTTTATTCGTATGTTTTTCTTTATCTCTATTCTAAATAAATGAATGCATGATATGATGTAGAAATATACAAAACATTGCATGTGAAATTTATTTATTCCAATCTTTGTCTTCATAATAGGTTATTTGATAATTTTGAATTCCCGCTTTTTCCAACTTTCATCCCACTTCATGTTTAGATTCAAAGATATTTTTTCAAGCAAGTATTCAAAACCCATTAATTCCATCATTTCCTGCAATCAAACAAAATATTTCAAACTTTTTCGATTCACTTATTTTTAAGTTTATATTACGGCACTTTGGTACTTTTAGAAATCTTTTCTAAATAATACATTACAAACAATAAAAATAATTTTTATGTAAAGTTTTGTCAGAAAATGATGTAAAAGTTAGTACTGTAATGTTAGTTAGCATATAATGGTGGGAAAACTATTTTCTGAAATAAAATTAACTAGCTTTTATTGGATTTGTTAATTAATAGTTATTAATTAATCCCCTTGTCACAATAAGCATTTGTATAAATCAAGTATTCATTAATAAGATAGTTGCATATCCAATAAATAAAATTAAAAAAAGCTTTAAAAATAATTATGATAATCATTACGTTGAAAAGGTTCGCTTCTGGAAATTATTTTACAATACTTCGTTGAACAATTTGTAACTTACTTGAATCATCGATTCAAATTAACAATTGAACCAAAAATATATTTTACAACTTTAAATCTTAGAAATAACTCTCTTTTTGTGAAGAGAAATGCGTGCTACCGATAATTATTTATGTATTTTCGGTGCAACCTCTTCATGCATAATGTTCAAAACTGTGAAATCTTGTTTAACCCATATCTTAAGATTTCTTCCATAAAATATCAGCATCTCAAGAAACCGATATTCTCTGACTCCGATCTTAATGTCTTCTTCTTAAGAAAATGAAGTAAACGTCAAAACTCCCCTCTTGGGTCTTTCCTTTAAGAAAGTTGAGTCTTCCTCAAAAGTAACTTCTTATTTCTTTTTCTGGAATTTTCTCATTTAAGATCTAAAATAATCCGACCAACTTCCAGGCCGAGACAACGATTTAGGAGAAATTTCAATTTCCTGATGATCATCTTTCTTAATAATTCGCTCCCTTGTCACAAGTTCGAAAATTAAGCTGTTTACACTCCCCGTTAAACCAATTGGGTTGTGTTAATTATTGCTGTTTGAAGTACCGCGATTTATTGTAAACACATCCGTTGAAAACTCTTTTTCCTTCAGCGAAATTTTATTCCTGCTCCTAAAAGATACCAGTCTTGACAAGACATTTAATTACTATTTTAGATCGATGTTACTTGAAAGTCGTAATGTCAGCCTTCGGAGTAATTTTTATTAGTCCTGCTTTGTGTTTCTGTCTTTCTCTCGCAATGCGAGGATATAACATGTTTTGGAATTGATTGTTTTTAATGAAATTATGTGATGTTGTTTTCAATTGTTGTAAATTTAACTCGAGAGAATGGTTTCCTGTATGACAAGTAAAGTATCCTGTGCAATTAGATGAAGTTGGATTCTTTAAATTTAGCTTTTTTAAGTTAGGGTGATTAATTTTTAATGTCAGTTCGATGAATTCAATCATTTTATTTTTTAAATTCTTCCTGAATTTAGATTTTAAAAAAATAATGCCTTTTCTCTGCTTAAAATTTGTTGCAACAAATTAAAATGAATACATAGGCTTGTTAGTAGAGTTATTGGAAATAAAAATGTGAATTTCAACATGAAATAATTATTAATATAAATTCCTCAATAAACATTGCTTTATTTATTATAAGAATAAAGTGTTTCGAAACCGAAATGCTCATAAGATCTGCTTGAATTTGCATTCCAATATTGTTCTTTCTTTAAATTATGTTTTGGTTTTACTTAATTTCAAATTTCTACCGAACGCTATTGGCAATGCCTTATGGTAATTTAAATACAAAACTGTAAGCTGTGTTTTCAGTTATAATCCATATTAAATAATTTACAATTTTTAGAAAATATTTTTTATACAGTTTGATGACATTATCAAATTTAGCAACAAAATAATAGCATAGAAAGTTTAAGAGCATCTCAATTGCAGAATTAATAAATATCTTTCTTGGATGATAAAAAAGTCAGCATATTCGGATTAAAAGCTATGAGACATTATGACAATTCAGACATCTCGAAATTTTCCTGAGTTTTTTACTCCATATTCCATAAACCGCTAGATTGATGTATAAATTAATAAGTAATATTCGCTAATGGGATTATAATTATTCACAAATAAATGCAATCATCTTCATAAATTTAGGCCAAACAGTTAAGTTTATCATTTTTAAGTTTTTAACTGATAAAGAAGCCAAAAATGGATTTATTTATCACAAAGGAAAAATTTATCCCATTTATATCTAAGGTTGTAGTGAATAAATATAAGTATTTATAAGCTGAAATTAACTGTTTTAGATTATTAAGTTAATTTAAAATTCTTTTTAGTTGTATTTTCTTTAACTCCTGTGCAATCAACATTTTATACTTAGCGACGTGAAAGAGGAAATAACATTGAGAATTTCATAAACTTGCAAGAATATTTTGTGGGGATAATTGTGATAAAGTTTGCGTGCACTTTTAAACGGAGCATCATTTTTAATCACTTTTTTCAAATTAAAAATATTATTAGGAGTGTAAATGAAAATTTAATATATGTCTTAATAAACGATCCCATTAATTTTTTGATACATTATTTAAACTTAGAAAAATGTTTGAAGTTAAAATTAAAGAAAAAGGCTTGCAATCTGTATTTGAACCCTTTCTTAGATTTATCTTTTTGGTATTTAACAATTTATTTTTTAATATCTTCGCAACTTAAGCATTTCTCAGAAACCTGTTTATTATGTTTTAATTATTGCTAGGTCAAAACTTTTGATTGACGGTTAGTAGTTTTATTCTAACTCATAAGTTAAATTAATTTTAGTAAAAACGAACACTGTGTTGCAAAATGTAGACTTCTGAGTTAATTAGAATCCTTATTGATTATCGCGATCATTCTTTCGATTCAAAAGACCGAAATAAATTAAGTCAATCTTTTCAAGGTTGAAAATAGATGCAAATTTATTCTAGTAAACTTGATGTATTTTAGATATTCGTATTTTAGTTTGAAATAATTATTATTCATGCAATCAATAAAAGATATAATTAATAAAGATTATTAAAAAAAACCACAAAAGGGCCTGTTATTTAAGCCAATTCTTTCCAATTAACATGCATTATATTATATTTAATAGAATCACTATGGAAGACAGATAATTTTTGCTTTTTTTATTTGATAAATAGTTTGCTATAGAACATTGAATTTTTTCTCTTTTCAACCCTAGTTCAAAGAAATTGAACGTGGAGCATTTACTATCATTTGCTAGGATACAGAATCGCAAAGGTTATGGAGAAATTATTGGCTAATGCTTAAATGAAAATTACATTCAGATTCATGGAAACTTTTTAAGTTATACAACCATCTAATTCCAAATTGTATATCGAATATTTTTTGTTGGAATTTATGCGCATAGAAAGGTATTGTGAAATTAAATTTCAAAAATAATTTGATAATATCCTTAGAACCATTTTGAGAGAAGACCCGAGTATAAAGTATTCATTTCAATTACGGATTAAAAAAGCGATTTAAGGTAAAAAGCAAACAAAATGAGGCATTAATTTGATGATATTTGTAAGGTAATTTTGATCATATAGGTGATAATAAAGAAGAGTTTAACGTAAAGGATTTATGCAAAATACTGGAAAATGGAAGGTTTTAAGATAAAATATTCAAAAAATTGAGTATTGAAATGTTTTTCTTTATATCGAAAACTAGTAAGCAAAAAATAATATATGCATTAGCCCAGTTCCAAAAGATCTAGTTAAAAACTGAACTTTTATAACCATTATAAAATAGAGAACTGGTTTAGATAATTTATTGTATACGAGTGTTTAATTTATTGTATACAAGAATTTAGCTAAATTAATCAAAGAAGAAAATTTTTAGCTCCATAAAAATTGCAAATTGCATTATTTATGTGAAATAAATAAAAGTTAAATCCAATTCTGCTCTTCAGCTCCAAAGTTCGAGCCATTACAAAAAAATTCCATTTATGTGAGACTCTGCAGAGACTTTTCATTGAAGGGAAACAAAAGTCATTTGTGAATAATCGTCATTTGAATTAGAGGATAACAAAGCTTTAGAGAAAGTTGCGGAGCTAATGTTCAAGAAAGGTTTCGTGCGAATTCATAACCTCTTGTATGCTCATCTGAATACAAGCTCTGTATCGAACACTTTTCTGCAGGAATTGTTCCTCAGCGAAGCGTGCTGCCAGGGCGTACTTGAAAATTTTAAAAATATGCTGATGGTCCTTGTAGGCGAAGTTGAGCGTCAAGGTGACTCAAGAGCGGAGCCCAAAGTAGCATATCTATGCTAATTACTGGTTATAAAAGCGACCACAGCCTCAGAGAAAGAAAAAAAAAATCGAACCATGAGCATGTGTTTCGTTTCTTCCATCAAGTTATCAGTCTGAAAAGATTTTGTGGGGGGATCGATTACCGTCCCTATCGCTTAGCTGTTCTTCCCCTCCCCATAGATAGAATTCTTTTCATTTGGAGCTCTATTCGAGAATAAAAGATTTCGCTTCCCCCCATCCCTGTAGATAATGCTCCGTCCCCATTTTCTTGCGGAGTCGAGTGTTTTAGGAAAGGAAACAGTAAAAAATGACTTTTGTGCCCAGCATATGATAAAGGAACAAAATGCACTTTCCATCCGACTCTAAAATGTGTTTGGACGATAACTCCGATGGAATTGCTGTGTTTCTTTGAGGCGGCTACTTGCCACCATTGAATCTTTTATCACTTTCTCCCTTTCCAAGGAATTATTTTACATATGAAAGGAACAGTCTTTGCTTTCTAACTAATCGGATATCAAGTACTTAGCAATTCCTTATTCCATTACCATTGTTTCTTTCCAAGTTCTTTCAGAGACCCAGAACTCTGGTCTTGTCAGAGACATATTAACAAAGGAATTAGTGCTTTAAAATTCCACCGCGAACATATTAAAGTTCCTTGACAAGATGTGTTTTGCAATTTTCCGGTACTTAAAACTACGAGAACATGACAAATAGCAGCAATGAATAAAACATGTGACTTGAGGAGAAAAAGGAACATGCGCAATTAATTTTTTTTAAATATTAGACTGTTTCTAATGAATAAAATCTCTTTTTTTTTCTTCCTAAAAACTGATTGCATAATAGGTATACCTAGGCTAAATCCTTTTTGAAAGAAATACATTTAAATGCAGAAAAGTTTTGTCTTGCCTTAACTTGAATATTTTGGCTTTAAAGTAGAAGTTCTTAAATTCTCGTTCAAAGGATGAGAGTCAAATATAATATATGATTTACATTTGCCAAAAAGGTTGCAAAGAATTTTGATCTTTAAAACATATATTATTAAATTTTTCAATAAACTGTTTAATTATCTTATACAAAGTATTTTCTTTGTAATATAGAATAATTCAGCAATATTTGTAGAACATATTTTTAGTGTAAAATTCAAAAATATCTAAATGGCTGACAATATGGGGTACTTAAAAATCGTTATTACAAATAGAGAAAAGGTTGAAAAAATAGAATAAAACATTTTATTAATAAATTTTTAATATATTATAATGTATTAATAAAATGATTTATAATAAATAATAAAATATTTCGATAAATCTTTCTTCATAACATTTATAACAAAAAACCTTTGATCCAAATGGTAGTCTCTAGAATACAAATAAAGATTATAGATCACTGTCTAATTTTTACGAAAACTGCATGCATGAATACCATTAAAATTATTCTACTTTTATTGAAATCGATACAATAATTCGCTATTTTCGTGCAATAGGAAGCAGCAAAAATGTTTTGTATGATTTCTAAATTAATTAAAAGTTAATCTTTAAAAATAATCCAAATGTTAATTTTGATTCAAAACTTCTTCAGAATTTTTGTATACAATTGAATATAATCCTTCAATCGTTTGTGAAACAATTCTGATGAAGATAAAACATAGTTACAAGCAATTTGCATTTATTATTACAAGTAATAAATGTTAAAATTTAGTAATTAACAACTAATAAGGACTTTTATATACAGTCTTTTTGTTATTGTTGTTTCAAACATTTCCAGAACATGCAAACTTTCCTTAATCTGAGATTAAATATTAATGTTAACAATACTGCATGTCTAGCAGAAACATCAAAATTTTTTGTGTCATTTTTATTGCCGCTTTCAAATAACAAAAAATGGAAGCTGAAAATCTTAAAATATTCTACATTTATTAGTAAACCAAAGTTAAACCAAACAGAATCTTCTAACACTAACAGACTAGACATTAAAGACAATGTATTTTCTATAGCTTGCATAAAAATCTAGATAAAAAAAATACTTTTTTATCTCAAAATTGTACTCGGGAAGACAGAAAACTGATGTAAAACTTTTTGTTACATGACTTTTCAGAGCCTTCCGAAAATCTTTTTACGTCATCGCTTCAAAAATTAGAGAGTATTTTTCTCTAAACAGTACTCTTGTGTAATATAATGATAAGATACCTCCTAAGTTTATTGAATTTATTCCTGATCACATCATAAATTCATGCGATACAAACTAATTTATTGTTATCAGAGTAGAAAATATGTTATTTCAGACTCATTAATTTTTTGTTTTCTCAGATGTCTACACTCCTACTCTTTTCTTTCTGAATCTCAACGATGCCGAAGAATGTTTGATTTTAGAGCAACCTGTATAAAAGAGACTCAAAACGAATTTTGTATCTCGAGACACAATATGTAGGCAGGTAATGCAGCCGCCTTGAAAACCCTTCCTTCGGAAAACATTTCAAGAGCGATTGTATTTCCGGAATCTTTTCACGAATGTGCTTTGATACACGAAGGCGAAAGGACTCCAAATCCCGTTTATGAGGAGTAGAGAAATGTTCAATCGTTACTATGTTTGGCGTGAGATCGTGTAGGGGAAGAACCCAGGAATAAATTCCTTTTACAGCTAGATCTCGAGAATTTATTCCATACGCGGGAGAATAAGTCGACCGAATTTTCGGATAGAGAAATAGATATAACTTGTTATTTCAGAACAAAACAATCTGTATCTGAGAAATGGAGACATAAAGGATAAAGTTGTGATTTTCCAACAAGTTAGTTGATTTGAATACCATCCGAAAGTTTGAAACTTTTTTTAAATATTTTTTTAACATTTTTGATGGGTAGATTTAGCAAAACATATATAGTTAATATTATATAGCTGTAAAAGCTGTTTTTTTCCATGCAAAGAGTTATAAATTATTTTTTGTGTTTTAAATCTGAAATAAAGTTATTTATTATTGCCGTATAATGAAGGAGATTCAAAAACCTGGATCATAATATCATAAGCATTGGAATTTTACATCGGAGAATAATTCGAAAGAATGTTCAAAGAGTAGAATATAAAAAATATTCTATGACACTACAGAAATACAGTAAATGAGAAATGAATGTATAAAAGATGATTTTGTGTCCACAGAACTTTGGTAATTTTGATTTATCTCATGTTTGCAGAGATTAAATTCTGAAATCGATTTTTCGGTCACAATCTCGTGTGGTAAAGTATTTCTATGTTTTAAGAAATTAATTTTTAATTAATTGATTGATTTAATTAAAATTTGGCAGCATTCGAGTGACATCATCTACTAATGACCTGGAGAAAAAATAATTTCCTGTTTCCATAATATTCGTGATGATGAATTAAAGACTATAAAGGATAAAATAATTTAAATAAAACGATTTCACTTTTTAGTATATTAATAAAAACTTTTATTCAGCTTATTTACGATAATTCTGAAAAAGAATTGCATCAAATTCACATAATCTTTTATGGAGATTAATTATTAGTACTTGTACAAATGGGTAAAATAACAACATAGAGATAAGTCTACAAGAACCTCCGATAACATTTAATCTTAACAATTAAAATGATTCAACATCGGAATTGTTCATGTCAACTAACTGCATATTGTCTTATTCTATGCTGTCATGTAACAACTTTTTTCTTACAATAACTTTCTCAGTGGACTCTAGAATTTAACTGGGTTTTTTTTTCAGAAGTTCTATTCAAATTTCTGAATTTAATGCTATATTTAGTTTTCTTTAAGCATAAATAAATCACTAATATTCTTTAAAGTACGTTTCATACCTTCTATGCTTATTTAATAGTTGGTGTATGCTCCTAATTTGAGACGTTTTAAACATCATTGTAGTCTTAACATTTTGCTCTCTTTTATTTCAAATTTATTTAAATAGTGAATCCATTTTTAAAACTCTCATTTTTTACAGCTAAATTTCATTTATTTATTTAAATTTGTGTGATTTAATTTTTTAAATCGTTGATTTTGTGCTTAGTTATCAGTTGATCCAGCGAAATCTATCTAAGGAATTTTTCCGTTTTCTGGGTTAAAAATTTGTACTTATGCCCCATAAATATTTCTTTCTAATTCTCAATTCTTCTGGAGTGATTCGATAAATTCTTCAAGCAATAGAAGTGTGTTTAAACTTTACACTTCTATAAAAATAAATCGTTGGAAACGTGTGATATTTTTATTAATCATGAAAATGGATTTCATTCGTTTTATAATTGTTCCTAGGAGGATGATCCATAAAACAATTTTTAAATTTAAAATTACATGAAATGATTATTGGCAAATTAAAACAATTCTAGGTAAATTTCAAAATTTTGCATAAATTTGTAGGGAAAATAAATATATTGAACAGCGTTTAAAAAAATATTTTGTATAACATTAACAGACGTTAAGTTTTATATATATAATAGCAAACATTCGAAAGAGAATTGCATGTTTTCTCATAATGTAGGTCGTAAAAATATTATTAACTTCGGTTTTATTCTAATAAGAAACCATTTTCCTAAATTTAGTGGTTGTAACCATATAACTAAAACAACAGTTCATTTGGAACGGAAATAAATTTTCAATTTTATTACCGTGTTGAAGAGACAGAAATAAAATATATAATTTTAATTATTTATTGACATTATCGAGAATTAAAATTCAGCTGTTTGAACTTGAATGAATCCAAAAAGAATTGCATCAGCATATTGACTCGCCAAACAGATAAATGACAAACTAATCTTCTTTGCAGTATCAGAGTCAACAGCTAATAATAATTCGAAATTATAAAGATATAAATTTATTTTAGTTATCCGAAATGGTTTTCACAGAATTTCATTTTTGAATGCGCTGCTTCAAATTGAATGTTTGTCTTAAGTAATGTTTTGATTAGTTTCCCTCCAACCAGAAAAATTTTGGTTATACACTTCGTTTTGTCATTATGCAATTTCTCTGTAATGTTACTGAAAGTTCGGTTCATTTCTTTAAGCCAATTTTTGTATTTGCGTATTTAATTTCACCACTCTGCGAAACAATGCGAAAAATATCTATTTTGTCTTGCATTGTCTTTTTCGCTTAATAACTTCATTTCATTTCATGATTAAAACTGATGACGATTTTTATTAATAAATTAAAAGAGTTTTTAAATAAACCTCTTAGATATTCATATTTAAAACAAGTTGTTGATCTAAATCGGCATCATCGTTGAAATAAAAAAAATGTAAACATTTTTAATATTATTATTTTTATTCAAACGTTTGTAGCATAAAGGCGCAAATATCCAATAAAAGAATGTCATTTCTTTTATTCTCAATTATATCTTTCTATTTAACAAATGTTATATTTACTTTTATATTTCATTTAACTTCACGATTAAAAAAGTGATTTTCATCATTATTATGCAATTGCTTTACAACATGATGACAATTAAGATGTTTAGTGGATTTGCAGCATTTTTTTAGTACCATCAGTTTTCTTAAAAATTCTAAAGCATATTTATGCATTCATTCAGTTGTGTTACGTGGTATTCTATTTTCGAAAACAAAAAGATTTGCATAAATGCTAAAGATAAGAGAAAAAATGGGAGTTTTTTTCCACTTTTAGGAAAAAGTTATTTTCATACGAATTTAATGTGAAGTGAATTTTCAAATTCATATTCAAAGTAAAAAAATCTTTAAAAATCATGTTAAAATAAAATCTAATCGGACTATTAATTACATGCGAAATAAAATGCTAATTTTCTAGATTATTCTAGTGAAAAATGAAAGTTCTTATGCAAAGCAATTAAAACAAAAATAAAAAAAGGCGATACTGTTTTCCAAGACTGAAGTATAAAATGTCCGGTTCGATATCCCAAAAGACCATCAACGAATTTATTTATTCTTATAAAATTAATTGGATTTTTTTCTATGTCTGGATAGCAGTAAAGATTTAATTCTAATGATGAAACTATCTTTTAAATTGTGTAATAGGAGATATCCTTTCTTTCTGCCTTTTTTAATGAAAACCTGTCTGAAGACAAAGGTTAATTCTGGCTCGTATTGCTACAAATCGCACATCATATTATATTAATTGGAATTTTTCCTTAAAAGTTTTGATTAATTTATTTATTTATAAAATGATTTTTCTTCTCCTTTACACGGGTAGGTTTCCCCAGAGACTAGATATGAGGATGAGAAGATCTTGTCATGTAGTTGGTCCTCACTTCCCGGGTAGGTGCATTAAAGTCGGATGATCGAGCTACCTCCACTTCGATGATGGAACGTAGCTCCTACAGAAGGAGTTGAATCATGGCCGGTGTTCACCATTAAGTCCCTACTTATCACTGTACTACAGTTTATACAGGATGCTTGGGCAGGGCAGAAGTAACATCGACATATTTATGCAACTGGAGTATATTTACTGCATCAAGTTGATTGAACTAAATTGCTCAATCTTTCAATATTTTTTTAACTTAAAACGATTTTTTTTGTTCGAAAAGAGAAGGAAACCTTTTCTACATTTTTATTTTAGAAATAGCTGTGTTTTACATATTTTTCCTGTACCAAATATAATGTGGGCAAACAACTACACCGCTTTGTAAAACGTTAATTGTTTCTATTTTCCTAATAAAAGCTGTAGTGGTAATGAACTGTATGTATCTATCACGATGACTTAAACCCAATAGAGTAGACAACAAATTATAAGTTTTTCTCGTATCTAACTGTGCGTAACCTTATTGCATTACTGTTTTATATACAACTCATTTCAATCTATAGTTTAAAAATATTACAAATTTGAGTCATGTATTTTCAAAGAAAATCAAAAAGTAAAAATATTTCAATGTTCTCAATCAATTAGTTTTTAAAGTTTTGATGTTTTTTATTAGTAACTTTAGTTGTAAACTGCATTTCCAAGTCTGAAACCTTAAATCTGAAACAAGAAATCACTGAATTAAAATATGAGGTTTCAGGTTAAATATAAGTAAAGATTCATATTTGTGTGATAGATGATATGAAATATTTGGGTCAAATGAAGTTTAGTTTAGTTTAGTTACATTGACATCTAGCTTGGAATCATTACTAGAGCTGTTTGGAGACGTAATTCTGAACGCAGTTGGATGACAAAGTCGACAAATGAGCTGGCACCTACATCTTCAAATTTCCGCCTCTTCAAATCCCCGGCCTTAAAGTTGAATTCAAAGTAATATTTTCTGCAATTAAAGCACCTTGAATAATGAAAGCTTTCTGGTTGAGAATTTAACAGGGTGTTATAACTATTTTGTTTAGTTCAGCCATAGTTAGTTCTGTTTGTATTCATCAGATGAAATCGTTGTTAGATAAGTTTCCTATTTTAAATCTGCAAAGAGTTTTTTGGATACTATCTCATAACATTCAATTTTGGTAATGTTAATTGTGGTTAAGTTTGCAAAATTAAGGAGAAATTCATGCTCTTTAAATATTACAACAAATATCTCAAAGGTATTTTGGATAATAAACTAGACAGAATAAGAAAAACTAGGAATTGATTTGTTGAATGAAAGCTTCGCTTTCAACTATAGCACTTTTATGTTAGAGCGAACAACAGAAGTTCAACCGCTCAAGTGAACAGGACAACACTTATTCGACAAGCTGCATTACTATGATCATGCTTCGATACAAATTATAATTTTAGTCTACATAAGATTCGCATGATTACCTGATTGTTAGCGGAATCAGATTTCGAACATGTAAATCTTTGTTTTTGAGATCGATAATCTTCGACCAGAGCATTGCGACCCTTTAGAAGGGGAAACATGAGGCTAAAGAAGCTGTTTTCGGCAAATTTTGTGTACAGTCGTTTTCCAGAACTGAGGCTGATCACTTTCTTTCATGTCTAATAAAGAAGAAAGTCATGCAGTTCATGTCCGATAAAGAAGAAAGAAACAAAGTGTTTCGATTGTGATAATTTTGACTTTGTTATTAATATAAATTATTTTTGCTCTCAAATCTTACTGACATTGTCGGAAATTTTAAAATAATATTACAAGAGAAATTCTTGTAATATTATTTTATTGCATTATATTTCGCATTCTAGTGCTAAATTTTGCAGATACTTTTACATATAAGTTATAAATTAAGTAACGCAATCATATTGTATTTATTAGGTTTGTTAAATAAATTTTTAAAACAAATTTTTGCGTCAAACTATGATTTATACCTTACTTCTTTATTTTAGATAAGATATACCTGGGATTAGTGCCAAGAAACATCTCAAATCTACCTCATTATATTTCATTTTTAAAAAATCTTGCCTTCTGATAACATTTTTTTTATTTATGTTGATTTTCTATCACTTCAGATTATTAAAACTTTTTAATGCTGCTTTGAAATAAAAATCATATATTTCTTTGAAGACAAGACAACAAATGATTGTTCTTATATATTAAGCTAATCCCCTTTCTCCAGATTATCACACCATGACAATGAATTAATACTATATAAGCTGCAACGATTTTTTTATACATTACTCCCGTTTTTTTAAAGTGTAATTTTTGATGTAATATCTTCGAGAATGATATATATGAAACAAACAAACGAATCATTAATTAAAAAATGTTCAGTATTTGTTCAGTAATTTAGAAATTGTTTGTTTAGAAGTAGGGACTTCACCCGAATTTGTCCGAAAATTTATTAAATATTCTTTCTCTACATTTAATTCAAAAATTGTGTATTATCAGCTGTACATGTTTTTCAATACCTTTAGTATATACCTTTCACAGCTTTTATTGAGAAACACAAAAAAGTTTTCTTTTTCAATCATGCGTTTAGCGCAACACAGTTAAATCTGATTTACGTGCCATTAAATCCCACTTTTCAATGTAAGCTAATCCAATACTTCGCAATATTTGCAATTAGAACACCTTTAGATTCTACTTGTCCACAGTACAAGAATACTGTCATAAAAATTCTACTACATAATCAGAACGAAATCATCCTTTTTTTAAATTGCATGAATGTGTTTCATTTCCAGTTTTAAGGAATAAACAGTATAAGTTAAAGCGTACATTGCCATTTTCCATTTTAACTTATCTTAAGTTATCTTAAAGAAAATTAATTAGTAACTTAAGCAGTATTTTTTTGCCTATTATTAGCAAATTATATTAAAAGCGGAGTTTCGAGAAATTCTGTCTAATTCTAAAAAAAAGGGGGGGGCATAGCAGTAATTGCTTATCTGATTATTATCAATTCAAAACCAGGAGAGAATATTCATAGATTGTTCCGAAATATTTTCGTTTATATTTTGTTTTAAGTCAAAGCATTTTCTTCATAAAGAGAATCTTAAATGCATAACATATTAAGTAAGCTTGTAAATGCGACATGTTTTATTAAATTTAACATTTATTTACTTCAGTTAAAACTCTCATTTATTAGAAGGCACAGTTGCAAAGAAAATCTCGTCTCTGCGGTGAAGTCGAATTGTAATCTACGGCATTTATTTTTTTCCCCACACCCTTCTCAAAGGGAATAAACGTTCATCTAACGTATTTCTGTTAATTTGAGTAGTAGCTACAACAAACCGAGCTTTTAAAAATCCCAAGGAGGTAGACAGAACAGTTCTACTTTCCAATTACACGCTTGACAAGTTGAGAGGCGTTCCGAATTTTAGTAATGAAAAATTTCGACGGTTTGATATTAATACCATTAAGAGTTAAAGAGTCCAAATGCAAAATCCATTAGCTACAAAACGATCTCTAACAATGCGAAGCGTTCAGAATCGTAATTTTTAAATAGCTGCTTAAATGATCAAAGGCTCCCAGCGTTTAATGTTGAAAGAGACACTATGAATTAGTTGAGAAGAGCATGACTACATTCAAATGAATCTAGCGCTAATTACATAACTGACGAAGAAATGAAAAATTTTTCATCTCGCTTCTCCTTACAGATCTTTTAATAAGTCATGAAGATAATTGTTGGAGGAAAAAGAAATCTCTCTCTCTCTCTCTTTTCTTCATTGCTAAGCGATCTGCGTACATTCTCTTATCACTCTCTTCAAGTAGAGAATTTTTAGATCTTTAACAACTGTTCTTTCTGCTCTGCAATGGAAATGAGATGTTAACTGAAATCTGACATGAATAAACAACGAAATCTATTATCTACAAGGCGTGGAATTTGAAAAGGAGCTAGTTTTTTATTTCTTTTTTTGCGCGCGTTTGATTTAACCGGTGAGCGCCGAGCATGCTTGCGCTATTCAAAGCAAAGCACGAACAAATAGAAAAGCTTTTTATTGAATCTCGCATTGAAGTCTTCTTTTTTTTCCCCTTCTTTGTTTTAAAAAGATTTCCGTGCAGTATGGCTTATCAAGAAAAAAATCGCCGAGTGCGCTTTGAAAGAGATTTTACAATCAAGAAAACACTTTAAAATATTCACAATAATTTAAGTAATATTCAAATGCAATCTATAATATATGTACGCTATCATTTTTTTTAAATTGATAGGTTAAAGATCCTTTTATTAGATGTTAAAATTAGAAAAAAAAATAATACTAACTTTTGTCTCAGAAATAGTGAAAAATTTTGAAATATAAAATAATCAAAGTGTATTAATACTTTTACACTGTATTGATAATAACGAAAAAAAGAAAAGAAAGAAAGAAAGAAAAGAAAGAAAGAAAGAAAAGAAAAGAAAAAAAGAAAAAATCGATGCTCAATAAGGAAAAATATTTTAATGAGGCGCAATTTTCTATTTATGGTTTCTAAATGCACCAATATAACCATATACACTATATCACATACAACATAATACTATTAAGTTTAAAATAATCAAAATGAATGCTCATTAGTTTCTTATATAATGTATTTTTCATTTTTATATTTTATCTTTCCTAATAATTATTTCAGAAACGAGTTCAAAAATTATTGTCTGTTTAACCATTATTTCTTGCACAAAAAGCTGCAAAATTAAATTAATAATTACATTAATTTGTAAATTTCTTTTTTTTATAAGGCCTACAAATGAAATTCAAGTTGAGTTACAGAGAACGAACTTTTTAATTAGTTTTGAATTAATATGGAAAAAATCAATAAAATTTATTGTTTGTTGAGTTAAAGGATTAATGCACCACGAAAATAAATAAAAAAAAGCGTAAGCCTTGAAAAGTTTTTAATTAAATTTCAACATTTATAAATGTTACTGATATTTATTGTTGCCTAAATTTTATTAATTTCAAATAAATTTGAAGCTATGTAATATGTCATTTTACCTAGTAAGCGGAGGCTATTCTTTTTCCCGAAAATATTGTGATGCTGTTTAAAAGTGTGAAAATGTCAATGAAATTGGTTAATTAAAATATATTTAGATGCCTATTCAGTAGGAAACTTAAACTTAGTTTTAGTGAAGATCATTAGTCAAAATAATCATTGTTTGATGAATTCTTAAACTTTCTATATCGACATGATTGCTTTTTGCTATATTAAAATTGACCATCCAATTCAGTTTTCATTTAAAAGTATGATCCACTAAAGGAGTACAGGTATTTCACACACACCAGATAATTTTTTATGCTATTTCTATATATTAAATTCATGAAGAATTGAAGTTAAAGACTTTAAATGTCAATCGTATCAACCAGATTATGTGAGCTGTGCAAAAATCTGATGAGCTGTATGATTTATATATATTTACAAAAATCTACCTTTTAGGGTAACTTTCCGGAATTAAGCATATGTCAAATATTCTTATTTACGGCTTAGAAAGAATGACAATTGTTTAAAGAAATGATAATAAGCGAAATGTAAAGAAATAGGGAAGGAATGTATGATTTAAGAACCTTGGAGATGATTTTTATTAAAATTTTATTAATTTACCTTCAGAAATACCACAATAGAAAGAAATTAGCTTATTATTTTATTATTTCTTTTTCTAAAATATTTTACTTTAGGTATTTGTTAGAGATGCACTTCTGTACATTTTGTTAATTTTTTTTCTTTTTTTTAGAATATAAAGGAAAGGAGGGACAGAAATTAAATCTAATTAACAGAAAATAAATTACAATAAATCAGTATCTTTTTTCAGTTATATACATGAGAGAAGTTTTCCACAATTTTTTAAAGCTGAATTTGGAAGAAATATTCAGTTTTTCCAAATTAGAACTTTTTTATAAAGTATTGCAAAGTATTCTAAGGTCGTTTACAAAATAAAATGATAGGTCCAGAAATGAGTCGTTTTCATAGTGGAACACAAGCGAAGGGGGGTCTCTACAAGGGGTTCTTTGTCATTGCAGTAAGGCAAAAACAAACGATATTCCAGTTAAAATGAATATCACATGATTAAAGAAATGCAAATTCACAATAGCGCAACAATACTTTGTATATATAAAACATTACACACTGTAAGCAGAATGACAAATATAATGTAATCATAATCATAAGAGAGCTACCCCCGATCAGTTTAGGCATACGGAGTAAACTGGATGACCGGTCGCCTCGATATTGAAAGATTGCATTATGGTGCAGCCCAAGCGCTCACACATCACTTAAGATGTACCACGAATTATCGGAGTATTTGAACCAATATCATTATTGGGCCCATCAGTTATACGAAAACCTGCTCATATATACAGCAATTTCTCATCGCCATATTTGAGATCACCCCTTCCTGGTGGGTAAGATAAAATGATAAGTATAATGCAGAGTCAACAATAAATCTTTGGATTACTGGTAATTATTTTCTTTCGATCCGAAGCTATCATGCTTCGTAAGTTCTTTCCAATGTAATTTCATCGCTGTGCTGTTGTTAATTTGTATTCCATTAATCCTATGTTGTACATTTTATCTAGTATATGCCTTTCTTTTGCTTAATTCACTGAAAAGCGACTCCCTGTAGCTGTTGCTCTTTGCTTTGTTCCCTGCAAATGTTGCTCTTGTGTGTGTGTGTGTGTGTGTGTGTGTGTGTGTGTGTGTGTGTGTGT
>JAPMOR010066220.1:112838-174392 GCA_026543865.1 Argiope aurantia
TGTGTGTGTGTGTGTGTGTGTGTGTGTGTGTGTGTGTGTGTGTGTGTTAAAATGATTTTTTCTTAAGTCCCTGACCTACATTTTAAGTTTGTACACTATACAGGCAGTAGGGCTGGGAGAGGTGGTAGGAGGGATGCTAATTCCACAGATGCAATTTTTAGAAGTCGCGAAGAGGAAATACCATTTCTTTTATTTTGTATTATTACAGTAAAATGTGATTAGGAGATGTAAAAAAAGTCTAGGAGCCACTTGCTTTCGCTACGCCATTGGTAGAACAGGAAAGAGAAGCTTCACGTATAACGCTTTTTCGAAACCTGACGCTTAATAAAATTTGTGATATTTTAAGACTCTTTACAAGTGAAGTAGATGAAGTTCAAGAAGAGTGCAGCTGTTATGGGCTTTGAAAAGGCCCAAAAAATAATTTTCACCGACTTAAAATAATTTATTTACCGAAAAGAAAGATTCGGTATCAACCGAAGGCTCTTCTTATTTTCTGAATGTTAGCTATAAGTTAATTCCATCGTCTTTTATATATACCTTCATATCGTGTATGCTTTACAAGTCACTTGTTTAACACATTGATTTATCTAGACATTTAACAAATTTTGGTTACTTTCAAGGTTATCTCAATTTATTAATGTAATACTTAACTACCTTTCCGTTTCGTTTTGTGTGTAGATAAATCTGACAAAATAACATTTAATACTTTGAAAATATTTTGCTCATAGAATTTACAGGCTTTAAAAATGATGTAACAAACCAATTTAAATGCTTTTCACCTTAAAATATAACCTATGAATACATTCTATTCAATATATACACTTCAAACAATTTTTTAAACATTTATTTAGCTAGTAATTTTTGTGTTGTATATCGAAAAAGTGAAACATTTGTTTAAAGAAATACAACGCAGAGTGGTTTTTTTATCAACATACTCCGTTTAAAAATAGTTAACATGAACTTATGTAATAACCTGATCCTGATTTGACTGTAAAATAGTTATTTCTTCGCTAGTTTCCAAATGGAACATTCTGTTCAAATCTCTACAATCTATAATATTACAGAAGGGGCATATTCACTGCCTGACTTTAATCAATCTAATTGCATTCAGATTAAATTGATGTCCCGTATACGACTACCAATATACATTATTGAATGAAACTAAGTGGTTATTTTCGAAGTAGTGGTTAATAATTAATTTATTAACCACTACTTGGTGCTATTTGGAGATATGTATAAGTGGTAGAAGGGAAAGTCAAAAAAGAAAGAATACATTTTTTTTGATACATGCAAAGGCCACAACGTATGATCTGTCTAGCAGAAACAAAATTTAACTTTGTTGAGGCATTTAAAGATACACACAAAGAAAAAATACAAAACATGCCAAATGCAGAAGTAATAAGAGGTATAAGCATATAATGGAATAAAGATAAAAGAAAAACATGAAAAAGAAATGACTATTTATTTAGACTTAAAGAAAATTTAGGTGATCTAGTACTTTAATATTTGATATTTAAAATTCGAATTGATTAAATCCCGAAATATATTCAGGATCTAATCATTTCAGCCAATGTAATTAATTAAAAACTTTACTAAGTGTTGGCTGTATCAGTATCAGAAGAGGAAATTTTCTTTCCGCTAAAACGTTGAATATTCAGTGTTAAAGCTCATAATTTAAAAGCACAGCTGCTATTAGATGAAGATAACTGACTATCTTGCTTGCAAAATTACAGAACAGGCCTTATAAGAAACAAAATATTTAAATTTTGAAAAAAATTATAGGCTTCTTCTATTTAATTTCCAGATATTTTCTTTGCACCTCTATCAAATGAAATATCGCGTGAATACATTTTACAGTATTTAACTATTTCTGCATTGCAACTTCTTGGCTCGTTTCAAATCCTGATTTCATCTTTCTAGCAAATCGTACAACAAATAGGCAGAATGACTCAATACATCATAAGTATATTACAATACAACAGCATAATGAATACAATAATGGAATGTAAACTTTTAATGCATTACTTAATATCTTGGAGAATTTTTTCTAAAATATCACTAATAAGCATATGCATTTAAAATTATCATGAAAGTCCATTGCTTAACTAGTTTTGAAGCAAAACTACTTAAGAACAAAAACTTATAATCTTGCCCTAAATATCTATTTCATTTTTGCAGGCACATCTATAATAGGAATAGGTCTATAGGGACTAGCCTAATCAATATGGTAGGATAAAGAAAGAAAGAAAATAAGAGAAAGAAATTTATGTTATTTGGTTAAAAGGAAAATTTGAGCTTTTGAGTGCTTCTTTTCTGACTAAAGCGAAAGTCGTCTTTTTTTTTTCTAAACATTTATACAGGTGAGATTGATCTCTCACATGTACGGAAATGCTAGTACAGATATGCTCCAAAATCTATTTCATATGTATGATGAAAAGAAGTACAAAATTTTACTATTAAAGCTATTACGGGATGTAGTTGTTGTAGAAGAGGTTTGAAGGCTATTTTTTACACGCAATTTATGGACTGTCTTTATGTCAAAGCAAATAATAATAATAATAATGGAATAATTCTAAATAAATATATAATTAATATTAATAGAGAAATAATTAATTATAAATTAAATTATAAGACTACAAGTGGGTTAACCAAAAAAAAAAGAAATAATCATATATTACATTGTTAATTCATCTTTACAAATTTAACTCCATTTAAAATTTTATCTTAGATAACTTATTTAAAAGTTCTAATTCCCAGAATTCATATTCTTTGAGCTCTCTGTAAATCTGGCTTTGTATTTGAATTCCACGTGTAGATTTCATCCACCCAGCAGCTTTCCACTAACAGTGCAAATGTAAAGAAACATTACTAATCCTTTAAAATCCTTCTTTTTTTTTTAATTTTAGCAAAGTATGTAGATTCTGCTTCACGAAAACGAAATAACTGAAAATCTTATTCGCTGCATCATTTTTCATCCAAAAGAAAAAAAACTTCAACTGACATAAAGAAAAAACGAAAGCATCTATCTTGTAAGAAACTAGTTTGGAATCTACAAACAATTTAGCAAACAGAAACATAATAATCATGTCTTAAATCGTTATCCTATTTTTGAAACGTTTTCCTCCAACAGGAACTGCCGTCTCTCCAAAAGATCTGATTGGGAGGAATGAATTTATATTCTTTGGTCTCCCACAAAATCCGGCCTTTTAAGAGCACGTTGTTGCCTGACACAAACACAGGTCCTCATCATCTCTCCCTGCTTAACAAGCTTCTCGGGACAAATGCAACAAGAAGTACTTTGAGCTCTCGCTCCGAGGACTGTTCACGATGAGCTAATGTTCGCCGAATAGTTTCTCGATAAAGCAACAAACGTCGCTCACGAATCGTGAAGAGCGTCTGCGAAACCTCTTAGCCAAAGATTCGAGTGCTTCGCCAGAATATCCGTTGGTTTTGATTTAGGGGAATAAACCACAGTGGAAGGCTTTGACATCGGTTGACAGTTCCCTCAGCCGTGAATCTATGCCAACTATGTAAAAGCGACTAATAACTAAAGTAGATGTACTTTAACTACGTCATGCTGGTCTTAATTAGGGTTAGCAATTAAAAATGTCTGTGCAGTAATCGCATTCGAATTTGGTGAGCGATATGAGAACGGTTGGGGGAAAGATTGTGATTTGGGAAAGGCGAGTCAAGAATGCCGCGATTGGTATTATAATGCATTAAGGAGTGGACAATTTAAAGGGTTGAGGTTTGCTGGCGGGAGAAAGCGAGGATTAAATAAATATCATATCAAAATAAATTGGAAGTGGAATTATGGAGTTCTTAGAATTCGTGCGCTGAAAATGACGAAGAAATGTTGGTTGAGTTCTCTTATAATATATAAAATAAAGTATTACAATTTTATTTAATCAAATAGTAATGAATTTAAAAAAATTATAACTTTAATATTATTAACAAGTGCAAAAAAGAATTCAAAATAGGAATTTCATTTACAGGAACTGAATATTGTTTAATTTTGTTTGAAATTTGAATGAACCGAATCATTTGTTCTTTCAAGGTTATTAATTGTCATACTTAATAAAATAATTTTTCTGAAGGGCTTGTTTAAACTTTGCCAATTCAAAAAAAAAAAAAGAAAAAGAAAAAAAAAACTTTTTTTTTTTTAACTACGAATTTATTTTATTCTCAATGGCTAACAGTTTAAAGGAATAGCGTTTTTAATTTGATTGGTGCATGATATTTACATAATCATTAAAATTCAAGATGATTTTACTTATATTGTTCTTTATTAATTTCTGCAATTAGAAAATGCGTTAGAGGGCGGATTTTCTTTAATTTATAAAAACATTATTTACTTAATTTCTCATTCGGGAAAGTGGCAGAATGAAAGAATTAAATGATTGAACAATAAATAAAATTTTGTTAAATTTTATTGTAAGAGATGTCAGTTCATAATAGTACAAATTGGGAAAGTGATTCCAATAAACGTACGATAAATAAATGAAAGTAAAAATACAGAATTAAAACGCAGGTTCCCGGAAAATATGGAGCAGAAAGACTTCATGATATCTAGTGTACAACTATTCAGCTCTAAAGTCATTTCCGCAATAGTTTAATTTCACAGAATTTTAAGCGTTGCTTTTATTCAGTATATTGATTAATCACATATCATTTCATTTAATCATGATTTTAAAAAAAATTTCAGAAAAATACATACGGATTTAATTCCTTGATTATGTAATTTTTACGTCTTAAAAAGGACAGTGAATTACTAGAATAAATATTTTAGTAAATATGCGATTTAAAATATAAAGTATGAAGTGATATACTAATCAAATATTCCAAAGGAAGCATATTTAATCTGCCACCCGATTTTCGAAATACTGAGTATATTTGAAGATTTTTATTTTCTGTCAAATATTGTAGAATCGTTTCACCTTTTATATTGATTACTTTGCAATAGTAGAGAAAATTTTGAATCTCAAATCAAGAGAAATGGAGAGAAAAATCGCTAAATAAATTCCAGTTTAAAGGACACATTTCTCATAAATTTCCTCCTGTATATTGTAAACTATATTTTATACATTTTGAATAAATGTCAATTCTATTACTTACACCAGATATTTAAAACCTGCACCAAGTGTAATCCTAGAAGTAACTCATTTCCGGAAGGCGAAGTTGTATTGGTAAAGCAGGAAAGCACAAAATATACGCGATTAAAAAGAGGGGAAAAGTTATAAAAAGTTGTTTTCCCAAGTTCGTATGTAAATTAAAAATTATGCAAATCCGAAAGCCTATTGTGTAGAAGTAGGAAAAAAGAAAGGACCAAGAATTCGGTGTTAAAGCCACAAAATATTTAACACCTTTCATGAATACATTACTTATAGGGAGGGTCTACTCATCTAATGCATATATTAACTCCCTTAACTGCGAATTTGCTTGCAATCCTAATTAGATGTCACATTTGATCTCGTGCATTTGATGTTGTTCCCATTCATATAAAAATAGAAAAGAAAAATGAGATTCAAATGATGTTTGGTTTTTAAATTATTTAGTTTAACATAATTACAAAATCAATATCAAGAAGTTTGTAATTTGTTGCTCAAATCTAATGTCATATCATTGTAAGAGTTTAATACCAAATATCGCAGGAAGCTTGAAACAGCACTAGACATCAAATTATATGCCTTTATTTGGATTTAATTTTATAAATCTATGCTCCATAAAGAAATAAGCTTAATTTAATTATTTTAATGTTCCATTTTGAAGCGACACTTGGACTATCTCGGAACGAACCTGGTAATGTTGGGCCGCTGTCAGATGGAGAACAACCTCTGAGTTTGCATCCACTGCCCTAACTTCCGCACCAGAACAAAGGAAGGATGTTTGTCCTATGATTTCAGTTTAGGTTAGTTTTATTAACGTCCTGTTTTAAAGCAACACTAGAGCTATTTCGGGACGGAGCTCATAATTTTGAACCGCTGTCAGATGACGAGTATGGCACCTGCTATGACATCGGATTTAATTTAGACTGCACTTAGTGGAATTGAGGTTTGAACTAGGAACCATCAGTCATCACAACCCGTGATCTTTCCATTATGACACTCAAGGAAATGCTCAAGCTTTTCCTTGAAATCTTCTGTCTTAAAAACTACCACCGTTTTTTATAGTTAATTATCGCGATGACAATTCTGATTTTTCCATCGTAAATTAATACGAAATATTCAATGCTTTTTATTAAAGTGACTATATATATATATATATATATATATATATATATATATATATATGCACACACAGAGAGAGAGGTCTAAACATCAATAAATTAATTTGGGAATTAGAAATCCTGTGTTACATAAAGAGCTGTATTCTAAATAAGTTTAATCCCAGTGTTTTTTATTTATTTATTTTTTTAAATCGTTCAATTTTTTATTTGATTTTCAAAAAATTCTGCTCAAATTTTCTTCTTAAAGGAGAAATTCAACTTCTAAATTATAAATATTTGATAAAAATGCTATAATATTTATAAATGCCAAATGACATTGCAATTTCTTTATGACAAATTCAACCCGCATTTACATATTCGTTTGAATTTTTTGTGAAAAAATCATGATAATTATATATTATTTATAAAATTATGATTTTGTGAATTCGTTGTTTTCTTTTTAACTCAAGATTTCTTACGCGCATTAGTACTTTCTTTATGGCAAAGAATAAATTGCATTTCTTCTTCTCTTATAATCAATCCATCCTTTATTGATTTTTACAAACAAATTTTTTAGAACTTCATATCTAAATCCGTTTTTGTTCAACCCGAATTAAGTTTCACGATATGCTTGCCACACTATTCTAACGGAATCTTATTCAAACGACTTTTCAATCCCCCAAACCATAACTGAAAAATATCGCTTTTTTTTTTATCTTTTCGATTATTGCTAAGTTTGCCTCAATCCATCGAGTCAAATTTTAATTTTTCGAATTCTTACTCAGCAAAACGGATAGAAAGAGAAAAGTGCATCAATTACCGAAGACCTCGTTATCGTTAGGAAGCGAAATAGTTAGAAGAATCGTCCACTAGTCTCGTATCCAATACTGAAGTTTTAAAAAAAAAAACCGTCCTCTCCCTCGGCAGCAGCATTTCTTCCATTAATTAATAAGTTATTTCCAAAAAATAATAAGACAATCCAGATAATTAGCCGGAAATTTCTTCGTTCTTTTTCGAACTCGTAGAGAGAGGTACGTCATTGGAGAGAGGAACGCAGGTCTAAGTGAGGTGAACGGGCGCTTTTGTTTTGGGCACGTATCCGTGGTTCCGTTGTGGCTGCGAACAACCGGACAGCGGGCTGAACTCTCCAAGCAGCCTCTTGCCTCCCCACAAGAGCCCAATTAGCCTGCGCCCCAGATCGGCAGCAAATCGAATAATGCTAACCGTGACTCTTCTTTTCGGGGATCAGGCTGCTTATTATGAGGGCTGCACGGCTGAATAAAAGGCAGAAATTGTTGCTCGAGACCTTCCACAACCACCATCTTGGCAACATTCTTTTTCCGGAGAATGGGGCGATCATCTGCATTCTTTTTATAGATTTTGAGCGGGAAAAAATATTCCGTGTCTGTAGAGTCAGCAATGAACTTACCAGAATAAGATCAGTAGCGTAGTGAAGGATTGCGCTGGCGAAATTATGTGCACTTGGAAGGAAAAAGCAGCGTAGATTGATCTGATATAGTTGGAATATTATTTTTTTAATAATTAGTAAGCGAATTTAAACGGTGTGCTCAAAATAGGAAATAACAAGTTAATGGTTATTTCTTTTAACATTAAAATAGTTCGCTGGAAAAAACTTTAATCAATCATATTATATTAAATATTATAGTTTTCCTATTTCCTTTAAAAATCAGTAATGAAATAATTATTAACAAAGGTTTTTTCCATAATCAGTAATAACGAAACTATTCTTCTAATATACAAGTGAACTTTAATAAGCAGTTTAAAATGTAGAAATAACTTGTTGTTTAAAGCGAATTCCCTTGAAGCATATTTTTTTTTCTTCAGCATTTAAATAGTTCGTTGTGTAGCCTTTAAATAAATGTATTACTTGTCAAGTAATTTTCATTTTTGGCTTAAGAAAGCAATATTGCAACAAAACTTCAACACTGCAAAACTGCAACACTTGTGTAAGATTATTTGAATAGAAAATTTATAATATTTCTGATATAAAATAAATATAAATTTTGCTAAATTCCACAAGATACATGTATTTAATTTTTTAAACTTCCTTTTTTTGCTGAAAAGTATAGAGATATTATAATTAAATGATTTTTTTTTTATCTTAGAAGAAAGAATATTTTTAAACTTCTGGTAATTATTATAGAAATACTGTTTTGCTTAAAAACCTTTTGCTATAAATCATAAAAGTATTGCCTAGTTTTAAATATAAACTGTTAAAAAGGTATGGAAAATCATTTAACATGTTTAATTGTAAAACTTGCTTGAGAGAGAAATAATGGAACAATTCCTACGATAATTCAGTAAATTAAAACCAAAATTTAATAAAAAATACTTATTATTTTTTAATGATCATTTCATTATTCTTTACTAAGCCTTTTATCAATATGTTAAAAAGTATTAACTTTGAAGTAACTGTTAATAAGTAAGAGTTTTCTTTTTTTTAATTCCTTGCCTTTCACATAAGGAATAAAATACGTGAAAGTTATTTTGCTTTACTAATTCCCTTAATTTGCCTTAACCATGGTCTCATATAAGAAACATGAGTCTATGATTAAATTGCTAAATATAGAAGATATTTCCAATGATGGTTATCATCTTACTGGAGTATACTTTTACTTGATATTGCTTGACGAAGGAAACCGCTTTTGTTAAAATGCAACATTTTCATCGTAATTTAAAATTATGTCACGGTAAAGCGATGTTTTTCAAATCTGGTTGGTTTTAATTGGTATATTTTGTATATATACTAATTTATATGCTTGTATATTTATTTTTATACATATGTTTTTAATGTGTGTGTGTGTGTGTGTGTGTGTGTGTGTAAGCATTAATTTATGTGAAGCAGGATGCAGTTTTGAAGACAGTGAAAAGACGTTGATTTCGTGACGTCGTTTTATTTCATTTTGGAGAAGCAGGCATATGTACAAGCGATGAGCACTCATACAACACAGAACGACACAGAGAGGAATGAGGAAAAATCTCTTGGACATTTTATCCCTGGTCTTATATAACCTGAGAAATTGATATGGAAAATATTTCTTCATAGTGCTAATATATAATGAGATTTCGATACGGATTTTCGTTACACGCGTCGACGAGGTAAGGGAAAACACAAGGGATCTTTTAAAAAGAATGTGCTTACTGTACATTATTTGTCTATCCCTTCTCGCGAAGCGTGGGAATGTGAGGTTTTTAGCCGATTCAGCAATTTTACAAAGCTACTGTTGAATTAATTAAGTAGAGACAGTGGAATTGGATCAAGAAATAAGAGAATATTTTTGAATAAAGTTACTATGGGCTTAATTAAGATAAAACCACGGAAATATATATTCCACTGAAGAACCGTCGTATAAGGTGGTCTGTTGCTCGTTAAATCTGTCAGGGCCAAACGTCCTCCCGTTGGTTTGGAGAGGGGGGTGCTAGCTCAAGTGTCGTCCTCGTCACCTGACCACGGTTCAAAATTACGAGGTTCGGTCCAAAATAGCCCTATTGTTACTTCACAACGGGACGTTAATATAACTAAACTAAATTAGAATCTCTTTTCAGATTTTCTACTCCAATGGATGTTTTTTTTTCGGAAGTGATTAATTTCAAAACTCGGGAATGATTAATTTCATATGATGATTTTCAAGTGTTTGTAAAACTAATATAAAATCTTTGTAAAATTCAGGCGACCTAATTTCATTTCATTTGTGGCCTTCTTAAAATACATTCTTCTATTCATAGAGAAAAAAGTGCATCATTATATTAAGACTAGTTTCAGCTATTCGTGGATGTTATGGCTCTTTATTAAAAATTATGTATTGATTAAAAAATCAAACTGGGGGATTTTTATTTTAAAAAGTTGTGTTAAATGCTGGTGTGTTTTCTGAATCATGAAGACAATCCTTGTGCAGTTCAAATTTAAAAGACTTGAATTAAATTACAAAATATAATATGTATAAATTGTATTTTAAGAAGTCGATAAACTTATGTTTATGGCAAATCAACTTGCTTAGACAAATCTTAAATTAAATAAAAATAAATATCAGTTAACGAAATAAAGCCACCAGATCTTTAATTCTAAAATATTCGTAGCGAAAATGTCAAATACAAGAGCAATAACATAAACGACGAAAAGATTTATTCAAAATATTTCTGTTTTGGATAAAGCTAAAAATTGGTCTTATAAATAAATTCATTAATGTTGCAGTGCGATTCAGAATATACCTGTTTGACTTTTAGAAAGTTTAGAAATTGTAATTATTATGAGCTAGTATGATAAATAATACGCATTAAAAAACTGTTCTCTGAAATGAAAATTTCTTCTCAAAAATATTATGAGAACTATTATTTTCAGTTTTGCAATTCAAATCTTTCAGCACTAGGCAAATTTAATGAATGATGTTCAACTCAAAATAATTAATTCAAAATATTTTTATACCTAAGCAAAAAGGGTATTTAATTTTTTTTTTATTTGACGGTAGAACTTTTTTTATATTTACTACATTTTCCCCGTTATCGAACAAAGATTGCTGGAAAATGTTTTTTTATTCAAAATATTCTTCTAGAACTGTTCCTTCTTAGAATGAAGCGTGCGGGTTATTATTAAATAAAAATTTAAATCTTATATTCAAATTATTTATTTTATTTCATTCTAATCTACTATAATTTTTAAAAGATTAAGGGATTAATGACTTGTTCAACTAAGTCAATCAATAAAATTTTCATAATAATTTGTTTAGATTTACTTTTGAAGCTATACGGGAATTGTTTTGGATTGTAATTTGAAATTAATATCACGGTAGAGAAAGCACTCTTGGCTCTTCTGAATGCTCGACTCCCGTTTCCAAGATTAACCACCGACTGCACTGTGTCCTTTAATGGAAAAAAAATCTTCACATTTCATCGGATATTCCCCATTATGTGCTAATTCTTTTAACCAAAAGAGTAATGAATGAAAAAAGGAAACAGAGCTATAAGAATTCTAACAATTTCTGATTCTGAAACTATTGAATCAAAAGTTTTCATTTTCAAGGAAATATCACTAATTACTTTAAACATCCAGCCATTTTCTTTTGCTTTTATTTGTCTTATAATGGGAATAAAAAAACCAACTACAATGTTCTTCGACGATTTTTCTTCGCATATTTGTAAAATAAAGAACGTTTAGTGCGTTTTAGAAAGAAACTCCAATGGATTTAGGCCATCTTCTTTTCTGGATACAAATATACAACGTTGATGACAAGGCCACACACCAAATTTTATTTATTTAGCTTGTTTGCTTGTTTCAATTTGGAATTACCGCATTCACATATATGCAGATGAAGCGAGTTGCAAACAATCAGTTGACGGGCGTAATCTAGACTTTTATAATGATCTACAAATTTAATGATGAAAACTCTCATTGATCTAGCTCAGTGCATTTTTAAGTTATCACATTCTCATGCATAAGAATGGAAATGCAGATAAATGCGTTATTGATGAATATCATCTACAATAGGATAGATAAATTTTTGAATTAAGGTCACATGTCAAATTTCATACCTCTAGCCAGCTCCATTTATGGATTATCAGATTCATAGACAGATAGACAAAATATTTATAAAAAATTCATTTAAAACCGTCAAATATCAACCCAATACAACATCAATAATCCCGAAAAACTCTTGCTTGCTCTTAATAAATATCTGTTATCTACTTCTTAAAAAGTCAGTGGCAGATAAATAGACAAAACTCTAAAAAATATTTAAAATCAGTGTAATACCAACCCAATGCAATACCAGTAATCACGAAAGATTTTTCTTTAAAATTATCTTCCTAAATGCCAACTATCTATTGCTTAAGAAAATCAGGGGCATCGGGATTTTCTTCATCCTCATCTTTAAGTCCAACGTTAAGAAGTACAGGAGGAATAACGTGTATGTGAAAAAAAAAATCACCCAACAAATATTATTCCCATTCATTCAAGCCTTCGGCGTATGGAACTAATTTACCCTATTCAGAAAATTCGAAACCACTCCAGTTCTTTGTAAGACAAATTCTTCAATTTTCCATCTCTGTGCACATGATGAACATGTGCCCTGGACAGGAAATTACTAACGAACCAATCATTTGAACTTCACAAAAATGTGTTTCATCAAATGTTCCTAGAAATCTATTGACCATCTATTAGACAGCATACGGGTCATTTACGGTCAGTTACAGTCAGTTTATTTATGTGTTTTGGAGTAGCTGTTGTGAGATTAAGAAAAAGATAAAAAAACATCTGCCTCCACGTTGCGAGACAGACAACCAGTATCGAGGTAGAAAATGTGACTTTGAACCGCCTACAGAAAATACACAGACTATAGTCTAACACAATCCTACTCTATTAAGCCTAAAAGCTAGATTTTCAATACTGATTTTTTAATTAACTTTCACATTTGGAAATTAAAAAAAAATTAATCATGAAATAAGAAGCAAGAGTTCCAAGTGATAAATGTCTTATTAATCCCTCTAGCATCACAGTTTAAATATTGTGGTAATTTCATTTGATCTCAATCAACTGGCTGATTTTACCGGTCTTTTTCCCCCGCGCTTTAGTACATTGAAGAAAAAAACTGTTTTACAGGCGGCGGTTTCTTGCATTTATTTACTGAATCGGCAGAGCAGACAGATAAGGTTAACTTCTCAAATGTCACAATGCTCAAAATATCTTCATAGCGCTGTTTTCTGATTTTGAATGCTGTAAAATTTTATTTGAATTTAAAAAAATAAATATGTACAAATTTATAATTTGCGTACCATGTAGCAAAATACTAGTGTAATTTCTCGATCATATTAATGCTTTAAAATTTCCATTTGTGATTACAACTTAAATCATAATGAATTATGAGATATACGAAGAAACTAGTGTCAAGTTACGTGCAATCTTTTAGTTTAATTTAGCTATATTAACATCCCGTTTTAAAACGTTTTTTGAGTTATTTTGTGATGGAAGATGGTGAGAGTGACCTATGGGTTAACTCCTCTTCTCCAAACTTCTGCGTCGCACCAGAGGGTCACATTTGATCTCAACGGATTTGGCGCACACCTGACCTGCTCGATGCTGTTCTTTTGGTGAAACTGGGTTTTCCAACCCAGAAAAGAGACCTTATCACAAGGCTCCCGTAGCCCTCATGTGAAGTCAGAGGCAAAGACCAGCTCACATGCTTTTTAGAGCAAACTAAATGTTGCATAATAAGAACACTGTCCGCAATCTTTTGTAATTTAACGTGGATTATGATTGTATGCTTTTTCACTAGACCTTTAGAATTGAAAAGTGCTAATCAGATTAGGTCATTTTTTAAATATTAAAGAAAAATAATGATTCTAATGTAAACATAAAAATATGTTACATAAACTGCACAAAATTTAAAAATCAATAACCATCTCTAAAAAAATTATTTAAGGTTCTAAGGGAAGAATTAGGGTTATATTATTTTTAAAAAAATGAAGCAGAAAGTCAGAAACTATTTCAAGAAATAAAAGAATTTAAAACTTACTTCCCCCACGAGCAATACATACGTGTACGCTGAGTTCTCCTAAAATTGAAATTATTCTAAATCAAAAAATTAAAATTGGTTGGACAAAAATTCAAAAGAATAAATTCACTTTATTCTACTTCACTGAATTATTGCCGATATAAAATAAAAATGGAATCACATGAAAACAGCATCATATTGCCATTTTTAAAAGATACTTCTTAAAGATATTAGCATTACTAGCATTATATCAAAGTCAGTAGCTTCCTTGCTGTTGATTACGTTCAGCTGTAAAGAATGTTGCGCAGAGGATGTAAAGTGTAGTGCTTTAAAAAATTTTAGTTAAAATGAGCATTCGGAAGCTGTTTCAGTTACAGCTATATGTAACAACTAGAATGGAACTAAATTTAATGTGGTCATGGAATGAAAGATTCTATTAAATTCAAACATCGCAGGTAAGAGAAGATGCGTAACTTTTCAAACGGGAATTTAAAAAAAAATAACAAAATCAAAGATGCAGTGAAACAGTGTTTTATCCACCAAAATTGTTTCGCAATGACCACTTTCAGAGTAACTCTCGCTCCTGTGCGCCACACTTTGCATACTCTGCGCAACATTCTTTACAGCTGAACGTCATCAATAGAAAGGAAAGATCTTTATGGGCTTGATACGTTGTTCTTCAAAATAACCCTTATGTTGCTTCAAAATAGAATGCTAATACGATTTAATTACATACAACTAATCTTTACTTTACAAGATAATCCCCTTCTGAATAATAATAATAATTTCTCTGGATACCTACACTAAGATAAGATGCATGTGGAATTAAATTGGTTGTAAAATAACTTTTCTTATGTCTCTGTGTTGTTTCATACGTAATATGTATTTGAAGTTTTACCGAAACTCTTTCAAAATTATCAGCTAGCAAAGGAGCGTCTAAGTCTTCTCTATCATCAACATTTACGAAAACAGAAAACCATTGTCCATTTTTTTTCTTTTCCCCCACGTCGTTATTGGACTTCCCACTTATACCGAGTTTGATAGTATCCCGGTTGTTAGATCAAACTATCTATAGTATATATCAACTTAATATCAAAGACCATCCATATGTTTATGACTACATCTTCTTTGTTTGCTTGATTACATTTTTTTTAACATTCACTCTTTTTTTTCATTCGATATTTAAATGCCTTTAACTGTCAATAAAAATTTTTTTTTTAGATTTTGAATTACATTGATGCCCTCTGTAGAAACATGTTTCTTTATGATAATAATTTTACTAGAATATCTGCATTCACACTAATTTTGAAACCCAAAGCAATTCATAGAACATGAAAAGATGATTTCAGTTTTGTGGATCCGCATCTCATTAACATAATAAATTATTTTAAAATTCCTATCAAAATCAATATTCTTTCAGAATTTTTAATAAATATCTTAAAATTACAAATAAAATTTTTGACAATTCCCATCTGCAAGAAGCCTACAATATGAGATCAACTTATTTCTTTAACATTTAATTAATTCGGCCAACATTAATCCGATATTCGTGGAAAATTTCTGTCCAAACTTAGAACAAAAAATATAAACTAATATTTTGAGAATCTGCACAGAAGACTTAATCTGTTCTCAAGACAAAATGTCTGATTAGAGAAAGACTTTTGCGAAATATATCCTAAATATATCCTCCTGTTGCAATTTAATACTGCTTTTTCAAGACCAGAATAAAGTTTTGGCTGAAGGATTTCACTCAAATGAATGAAAGATGATGTAAACCAACTAATTTAACCACTTAATCTTTTACATCCTGCATTAATTTATCAGCAACTACTTAACTACATTTTTGCATCATTAAATAAATGTTGGTGTAGAATAAGTCTGAGAAAGACGGCAATGTATTTTTAATTAATTAAATCAATGAATAATTAAAATACATTGATTTCTGCATTCATAATACAATTTACTGCCTGTTTCGAAACGATGTCTTTGTTAAAGTTTTCAGGAAAAACGGTCATATTGCGTCGCTTAATAGAAGCTGCACTTTAAACACCATCAGGATATAAAGGGCTAATTTACTTGTAGCATAATTCCTGAATTCTGTTATCGCATTTTTAAAATAAAATTGAATCATTCCCAGATGCTAGAATTCGTAAAAAAATTAAATAAAATGCATGTCATCTCAAGTTCTTTTCGAAATCTTTGCTGAATATAAAAGATTGCGTCTTACATTTCTTTCGTCATGTTAAATAGTAATTGAAAGAATTAAATTTGGTTCTACCAGATAAATAAAATAAATAACTATTTAGTTCTTCCAGAAAGTAAATTTATCGGTGTCCGTAAGGAGACACAAAGTATAATTATCTGGAAACATTTGTTAAAATTGGTACAAAATTCTTTTAGTTACTTCTCAGCATAAGATCTAATGGGATTTAAGTATACTTCCGGACAAATTTCTGTATAATGATGTCAAAGAAATCATCGTCTGAGAACAGCGCATGACGGTAGTTTGCAAGTTGTCGTCATTGGGGAAATGCTAATGGCCTGGAACTGTTTCAGGTGCTGAAAAGATGGTAATCATTGAGAGGAAATCGGAACTATAAACCGAATGGACGAATATCTCTGGTCAAAATCGTTGCAGCAAATGTCATGCACCCAGTGTCGCTTGAGAGTGAATTTTCTCTTGGAGCAACACAATGTTCCGGATTTGATGCCTTTTTATAACAATATTTATAATCCAATAAGTATATAACTGCATTATTATTACTAAAAACATATTTTACGTGGGCCTTCGATAGAAACGCACTTGGAATTAGGAACTCTCCAAGCCTGTTCCCGAAACCTTACCACAAGGTCATCACGCCCTCTCCAGCAAGTGGCAGTAATGCATATAACCAAAGACGTTATATTTCTTTACATTGCATGCTTATGAAAATGAACTACGCTAGGTGAGCTGATATGAAAAGAATTGTTTATGAGGATATGTGTTCATCAAGTCACTGGAGAACACGCACTTCCCAGGCATGATAAGGAGTTCGCTGCAAGGAGAACTCTTGGGCAGGAAAACAAAGAATAAGGACCGACAAATTTGCCATGGAAGTAAGAGGAAGTAAAAAGTTTAACATTAGAGTTGATATTTCCTTTCTCGTTCTGAAAGTTTCAGTATCCTCTCTATTGATTTAGTCAATTCTAGTAAAAGATTTATATCATCGTATTTGTGTTATAATCAAGATTATAACTGTAGTCCAGATTTTTATTACAGTAAAAAGTTAATTATCACAACATTGCAATGGAATTTGAGAGATTGTCCTTGATCACAACACACATCTGTGCGCAGGAGCCTTGGCGCAGGGATAGCGCGTCTTCCCCATGATCTGGGTGTCCCGGTTCGGGCATGGCTGTTCTTCTTCTGTGTTCTATCTGTTAGGTGTGTGAATGTGCTCCCCTGTAAAAAGGGGTTGTGCAAGCGAATGTGAAGCATAAAGAAGCTAAGTCGTACTCTTGGCCCCAGTTGTCGCTTCTGAAAAAAATAAGAGATGCTTACTCGGTTTAAATCGCTGGTAGATCTGTCAGTGGGCTTATAAAGTGCCATAAGTATCAACAACAGATATTTGTATCGACTATTTCTCATTCATGTTTCGTCGTAACTTCTCATTGAAATCATAAAATAAAACTGAATTTACGGCACTTTAAAAACATGGCACAATCTTATTTTAGTATTATTCAAAATGACAAAGAACGGTTACTTTCGATATTAAGAACTGGAGAGATTTTCTGTAAATATTACAGTTTTATAATATTTACTTTTATTTGACAAATTTTGGGTAATTGAACTTAAAAAGTAACCGTTTATAAAATCAAATTAGCTTTATAGCTCTTAAGAAACGTTATAGGGATTGTTAATAAAAGGCATTATCCTGCATTAAAGAAATTAATATATTCATTATTTAAAATAATAAAAGAATAGTTTTTGGAGAATTTCCTATTTTTTAAGTTATTTATAATAGTATAAATGAACTCACAAAGAAACTAAATGAACGTAAACTCTGACAATGTAATTAAAGGTTTAATTAGTCTTATAAATGTCCCGTACGGAAGCAACACTTTGACTAATTTGGGATAGAATTCAGTATTTTGAAGCTAGGTCGGGTGGGGGCGTTGAGATGATGCCCTCTCTCGGCCATTCCGTGGGAAAGAATGGCCCATGACATCTGCAAGCCCCCATATACGACGGATCTTTAGGTAAACCAGGATTCGAGGCTGAAACCTTACCGTTAACCCACCGTAGCCCAAAAAGAAACAGTAAAATTTCGATGGAAATTTCTAAACTTGATGGGTTTTTTTAAAGTTTTTTAATAAATTCATACACCTTACCCTTATGATTTGGTTAAGTCTGGAGAATAATTAAAGGAAAGCCTCTCTTTGTTGTTTATTTTGGTTCGTTAAAATGAAATTCATTTTATAAGCTCTAAAAGAATGCTTTGAAAGTTCGTCTTTCTGAACTGTGGTCTCCCTTCAGATTTCTGTATCTCTCCAGCGGGAAAAATCCGGTAAAGTTAATAATGTTCCGGATAAATCTAATACTTAGTAAGTAGATCTTTGGTTAAATCTAGTCTCTAACGTAATATAGGTAAAATTATGGTTTTGCAGCCGAAATTCTACCATTAGATTACCACGGCCAAGACTAGAAAATAAGAATTAAATGATGAAAATTATATATTATTACTCGTTATAAAAAGCTATTTCCAATCCGGAGCGTTATGGGATATACATTGATTGCTAAATCAGAATAACGAGAAAAAAAGCATTGTTGTGCAGTAACGAGTCAGTTCACAAGATATTTTTAAGATTTATACCTATTCTTTGTGCAAATTTAACTACAGTCTAATTTACAACAATTATCTAATTATTTACTAGAATTTAGATTTCCCATTTCTTAATTAGAGAATCCTGTGTTTAAACTATCATTTCAACTATCTGTGCAAAACATGAAGTATAAAATAACTATTCGGAGAGTGAAATGTAAAATCTGATTTCATATGCCTGTGGTTTAAAGATGAGAATTCAGCCACAGTGGCTTGGTGGCAGAGTGTCGACTTCGAAGTCAGAAGTCCATTGGTTCTGGATTAGATTCCGAACTTTACCAGCAGTGTAATTCGGCATAGTTTCCGTTGAAAACATTGAGATGAGGCAATCTCTCTCTGGTGTAATCTGGAAATGGATACCGGTGAAGTATCATGGTCTTGCCATACTTCAAAACTATGAGAGTCCTTTCAACATAGTCCTCATGTAGTTTCTAAACGAAACAATGATATAACAAACTAAAATAAAAACCCGTGAAAGTAGATTCTCCTATACTCTCCAATTATTTTCTTCTCCCTCTCTCCTAGCGTAAAATTGTAAACCTTCGATAAATCCGCGACTGTCTTGCATAACATTGGCGAAAAATAGTAATGATATATAGAAAGTTAGATTAAATTCATCGTGTTTATTGAATATGTCATGCGAATATAAATTTAGGCGCCTTTGCCCCCGACCGATTGAAACCAAATTAGACATGAGACTACAATTGTAACCGCAAGATCGTAAACCGAATTTCATTGATTTAAGTCATTGGGTTTATGAATTACTACATTTACATGCACACGAAGGTACACGCTGATTACTGATCGACCCTTTGACAGATTTGATTCAAAATTTGATAAAAATCTACCCTTTAGATTCTAAACCTGTGTACCAAATTTTATTTATCTTCCACTTTATTCCATTTATTTATCTTCCACCAGAGAGGGGGGGATACCTCAGATCTGGTAGTTAGTATGGTGGCTGGTTTCTGCTGACCAATTGGGTACTGAAACCGCGCCGGGTCGACTACTTCCTATAGATGAAGGCACGTGCTTACCCCAGGAAGGATTGTACCATGACCGGTGATGGCACTTAAGACTCAACTGCCTGTGCTATCTTGCCCTTCCGATTGTTCAGACATTCTGTGTGCCTTCGGGAGATCGGCGTAGCCCACTTTTGGTTTATACTCCTCCTGTAACTCTGTATGTTTTGAAGTTATTGAATTCACCAGTATTTGAACAGCCAGACAGACTTCCTTTGAATGAATTTCGTTCAAAATTTGATAAAAATCGACAAATTCGGTCTGAAATCCTTATACCAGATTTAATCATTTTAGCTTAAAGCTCTTTTGAGTTATCGGATTCACAGACAGATAGATATGATGCCATAAATATGTTGTTCTTTACTCAGGAAGATCAGAAACGTGGAGTTTCATCAAAATTTCGAGTTTGACTCTTTTGACGATTACAAAAAAAAAAAAAAAAAAAAAAAAAAAGTGAACATTGAAAAGTGAAAATTGATCCTATTCCAAAAGGAACTTAAAAGAAAGAAAAAATGGAAAATATGAAGATTTCGATATTAAATCATGATATCGGTTATTTATAACGTTTGAAGTTAAGGGCATGTATAAGACAATTCGTATTTCTTTTTTGAATTAAGACATTGTTATGAAACGTTCGAAACAATGTTTTAGGAGGCATTAAAAACAGTATTTAAGGAAAAATAATCATCATGTGTTTTCCGTTTGATATGAGCTAGATTATTAGAACGAATTGACGAATTTAGTCAAAATTATTTCAGCATTGTGAAGTCACAAAAAAGAGGGATTGTAGTTTTCTGGTGACTAGATTTCGGCTTTAGAACCAGAGGGCTTTAGGCTCGAAATCCAATTCCACCGACAGAACAGCCGAGTAAGCGGCCCCGAAGCATGCCAAATCTGACTCATTCAGGCACCTCCTAGCGGAATGAAAGCTTGAAGAGAGGCATGCCGGCTCAGGTGCACCCATCGTCATCCAATCATTGCGCAACATTACACCTTCATCTCAAAAGTCCTGTGTTTAACGAAATGGGAAGTAAATATAAATAAAATAAACCTACAGAAATAAACCTACAGAGTATTTCCTTTTCTTTGGAATGAATTTTAATTCAGAACAACTCTCAGACTCATGCAGTAACCAACTTAATTCCAATATTGCTCCAAATATTGCTTCAAAATCTTTTAGAAATTGGATAGTTTTCCTTTATTAAGAACGGATATTGAGTTCGTCACAAAACTGTAATCTTCAGCAATAAGTAACAGGTTATTATAAAAGTCAATATTGAAATCCTGATTAATAACTCTTGCCTGAGTATTCCAAAAGACAAATTAATATTCAGACATTAATATTCAACCGAATTCTAGTTCCAATACATGCATTTTTTTCCAAACTAATGACAAGTTACTGTGAAAAATTGCGATATTGTAACCATTTATCTATTTCTTTTCAGAAAAAACTATGATTTTACATATATTACATATGATTTTACGTATTTTACTTACATTAAAAATATGATTATTTACATTTTTTGTGTAATACCATGTGAGGGCTAGGATGCATAAATTTCTGAGTTAGATAAGAGGGCGCATAAAACGTAAAGATGGTTGCCGTTGCACAATTGAATGAAAATGTACCTGTTATCGAGATTAAACAGATTCAATAATAATAGACACTTCTGAAAGAACTGTCTGTTTTCAGATACGGTTATCCCCGACACTTTTGCGCATGAATGAATATTTTTTATTTCACCAAAACATGGAGGAAATAAAAGTTGTTGGCAATGTTTCGATTTTTTTTAATCAGACAATTTATTGAAACATTTCTCGAGTTTCGAATTAAAAAAGTAACTGAATTTCTAGATTGGAAAAAATAGCCCCCCCCAAAAAAAAAAGCGAGTCTAATAAAGAATTCTTTTACACTACTCTTCTTACTCATTGCTTACTAGCCCTTTGGCGTATAAAATATTTCAAAAGATATAGGCGAGAATTCCTTAAAAGAACAGTAATTAAATACAATTCTCATTTGTGTTTTTAAAAAAACGATCACACTATATCTTTTTGCAGGTTATTGAAATTTGATGTCGCCATCATTACCAAATTTGTTGATATTCTCACAAACATCCAAACATTTTTAATTGTACTAGAAATTCTTAAATAAGTGTTTAAAATCTTAACTTACTTAATATTGCTGAAATCTTGAAAACAGCTTCCCCAAAATTACATATATTTCTAAAAATACGCTTTTGAAATTTGTCGAGGAGGTTCTTTCATGAGAATTGATTAAGCATAATGGAACAAATTGCTTTAAATTGACTCGATTTAGACTGGTTGCTGTTCGGTGATTGGTGAGATAAATATTGCATTTAAACTATTCCATAGGAAAATATTCTGTAAATAAGATTAACAAAAGCAGGTTTTGGAAAATGCAGCTTTAGAAAGTAGAAACTGCGCTTATTCATTTTTTCTATTTTCTCTTCCTTAATTTAAAATTCTTCATTGTAAATATTGAAGAATTTTTAAATTTTTTTTTCTAAGATTCACTATCAGGTGGCGCCGCCACTCATATGAAATCGCTCAGTTAGTCAAATGATTGTTAAATTCTGTAAATATTAAAATAGCGTATTTTCATCAGAAACATATAAATGAACAAAATCTCAAAAGCTTTAGCATATCAGTAAACGAGTGAAAAATCGAATATACAATTCCATCTTTACAAATATGAAACAGATCAGTTTAAATAAAAGTGTATACGACGGAAATTTTCTTTCTCGCATTCCAACTTATTTTAAATATAATTCTTGCCACATAGATGGAATTCCTTGTGGGTAGAATTTTCAAACCAGTAAGTACAAGAGAAAGATTTTGGGACTTGAACTTTTGAATGATATTTTAAGGTGCTAGTGATTGCTGATTTCATTACCACGCAGTTATCTTGATTATCAGAATGACTAAATGACGCTAATGGTCTAAATAAGGTCGAAATGAACAGTTAATTGATAATCGCTTCAAAAATTAATTTAATATCAAATTAATCCATATCTTTTACAGACAAATAAGTAAAATGCAGAGGTGGTTATTTATAAGTAAAATTGGCAAATTTAAGTTATTTTCTGGTAAATTTAGTGCCGAAAACTTAATTCCCAAAATTTTTAGAACAACTCACTGTGTAAGACATAGAATAACTTCGAAATTGTAACTTTAAGAGCGATAAAAAGTCATTTTTAACACACATTGACATGTTTGCGGTAGTCATAATAATAAATTAAGCGATAAAAATATCAAAAATATTTTGAAATAAATTAAAAGAATACATTTTTCCATACAAAATTTTAAGAAAGGAAACTTATCTTCTAGGAGCATAAATTCAATTTAAAAGTCAGTACCGACTAGTATGTCTTGGGAAAGATTTCAAACAAGTGTCTTAATTTCAAACAAGGACGGCTTAAATAGATAGAAATGCTATATTGATGAAAAACTAATAGCATTACATTACATTTTTAGAATTAAATAGAAAAAATAAAATAAAAAGAAATTGCATGGCAAATGAATGGCATCAGGATAAAATTTCAGAGCCGTAAAAATTGTTGTCATTTAAAAATTTGAATTCTGTATCCTCATATTCTTTACTACTGTAAAATCTATATACGGTGAGGCTAGAAAATGGCCAGATTGATGCTTTAAGATTTTTTATAATTAATTTTTTTTATGATTTTCATATTATATTCATTGTACTGCTTTCCTGAACTTCTACACCATTTCATGCGAATTCTTTTCTATCTGTTGCATGGTTCCTGAAGTAATTTTCTGAAAGGGTTTCACTTTCTCCGCCACGTATGCTTATTTCCTCTTGTCGCTCGCTTGATGCTAGGGATGAAAAAATAAGTCATACGGACTAGGGATGAAAAAATAAGTCACACGGAACGAGATCAGGTGAAAAAAGTTGATGCTTTGCTGTTGAATTAACGTACTAGGCCAAAAAGGTCTTGAAGAGCACAAAACTGTGAGCTGGGGCAGTGTCATAATAAAGTTTTTATAATTTATTTTTTCACAAACCCTCCCGTGTCGGGGGGGGGGAGAAAATTATCGAACATAATTAGTCCGTAAATGGGTGGTCTTCTCTTCTCAACGCCTATCTCCCACACCTATCAAACCAGTTAAAAACTTGAGCTACGCTGCAAGCACACATCTCCATGCGTTTGTTATGCAGCGAATAAGTTTTGTAGTGGATTTCTCAAATTTAAAGAAGCATTTCCTTTTACCACTCTACTTCACAACAGGTTTCATTTTTTACCCATGAGTCAATCATATTGAAGCTAGGTAGAGAAGGGAACTCATGAAAAAGGTATACATAATTTGTAATTAAATTGCTTCTCTTTCCACAGTAACATAAACAATCTGGCTATATTTCTTGTCACATTGTTTATTTGTTTGTCAAGAACAAATTAGAGCTTAGGCACTAATTTTCTTAACTTGTTATTTCCTAATTATTTGTATATTTTTATTTTCCCTACTTGAGAGCTCCGTTCATTTAATGTACAGGGTTGTTCATAAATTAAAGTAAATTGATTCAGAACTGCATATAACTTTAACTGTTATCTGAAAGTTATGAAATTTTCCAAGCTATTTAATAAATGTAAGCAAAAGATACTCAAAGAAGAAAAGTAACAAAGATTGTCACCAGAGGGCATTATATGTTAAAACTTTAGTATATATGCAAATTTTACCAACCATTCTGCTCGCGCATAAAGAAAAGATTATTAAGTAAAAGGGCGCATTAAATCTTTTATCAGTTTACCACCTTTTTCACAGAAAATATCATCCTATTTAAAAGACCAGCAAGCACGTTAGTGCCTTGATAAAAAAGTTTTTAGACAAGACAAAACTATCTCACACATAGCCTCTTGCTTTAAAAATGCACTTAAAAAGTACTTTACAGAACATGCAATCAGTCGTCATTTTCGTCATAAATACAAGATACCCAGTCCTAAGTCCCTATGATTTTTTATTTTGAGGTTATTTAAAAGAATATGTTAGTCAATATAACTCAAAACCTTTGTCAGAACTCGAGGACTGACAATATTTCTCATATAACATTTGACAATATTTCTCATATAACATTTGACAATATTTCTCATATAACATCATAATCATTTGAGATTTCAAACAGCTGATGGTAACAACAGCCGACATATCGAACACGATTCATCTTTATGAATCCAATCTACAGAGTAATTTTGTTGAATTGGCATTATAATCAGTGATATGCTCTCTGAAGGCAATTTTTGGAGCTAATATCTTTTTATCTATTAGTCTTCCACATCTTTTTATTAAGAAACTTTAAAAATTTCCTAACTTTCAAATGAATAGTTATGATTATATTATTTATCATACCTAACTATATTTCTTATAGCTGTCCCATTTATTATTATAATTATTTTATGTATATGTACAATTATGAATAGACTAATTATATACATGCTGCATAATTATTCTACAATATATTTTAATAATGTAAATGGTATATATTATATTCTACTTATAAATAAACTACTGCTGCACAGTCAGGGACACAATATATGTGCTACTTTAATATTGAAATCCACAAGGATTTATAAGCAGGATGTGCAAATTTCAAAGATTATCCTAGTTTCGCTTTTGGAAGATACATAAATAAATTAATGAATATTTTTGGGTATCAATATGCAATCAATAAAAAGTTTTATTATTTTTAGAGAAAATTTGATCAATTTTGTTAATTGCAAGGAGAAAAAAAAAAGCCCTCGAGCTTGCGAGTAATCTCGAAGACTACAGTTGCGACAGCACTGATGAAGGAATTCAGATTGAGTTCTAATGGCCATCACCGATTAAAAGAGCCGGATTAAATCTTCTCGGGGCCCTTTCCTCTCCAAACTTTCAAACCCAAATATATATTTTTTTATCGATTTTATATTTATAGAAGTAGTTTAAAATAGCACATTTTGACAAACCGAAATACCAAAACGCCTACCTGCAGATCACTTTCTAAAAAAATGATTTAACTATATTGTATAAAAAACAGAGAAATTGCAATTTAAAAATAATTTAAAATTATATCTTTAAAATAATTTTAAATTATATCTTTAAAATAATTTTAAATATTATCTTTAAATTATATCTTTAAAAAAATTCTTAGCACGGTCTAAATAATATTTAATAATATGATTTAACATTTTTAAAAATTATAAAACATTGCAATTTGAGAATTATAATATAAATTATCATAAAACTTGCAAATGGTAAGTGATTGAGAAGTTTGTTGGAAAAATGCCCCAAAATTAATTAAAACACTATTAGATTTTAGACTGAATAGGTACTATTGCTCGCCCTTTATAATTAAATGGAAGCACAAAATTAAATAACATTCAAAATACCAAAAAAAAATTCTAGAGAACTCGTGGCGCCTTAAACAGTCCCTTTCTTTGCTTATTTAATAACCCATCTCTGGTAATTATAGCACAATCCTTAGATTGTGTATTGAAAGTAAAGGCTATTTGACCCCACAGCCTTAAAGTATGAATCTCTGCGCAGGGAGAGCCAGCCACTGAGTTGAAACTCATCATGGTCATATCTGAGGTGCCCCCTCATCTGGTGGAATGATCTACAATGTAAAAAAAAAAAAAATACTATACCTCCTTAGTTCAAAAATCGTAAAAGCTTATATTTAGGATTTTAATTTTTTTAAAAACAGAGTTTTAATAATTCATTTTAATATGATGTTTTAAAATTCCTTTTCCCCTTAAAATGATCTCTACCCCTCCCAATTTTTGTGATAATTTTCTTTTAGGCTGTCTAACATGGAAAAAGTGCCAAAGCATAAATTAAGTAGTGATATTGTAGTATTGTACAAATTTGAATAACGCTAGGATTTTATAAGTTAATTTTTGAACTTAATGATCCCCAGAGAATTAAATATTTTCTTCCGTTTGAAATTGAAAAAGAAAATTCTTCATATAGATACTTCAGATTTTTTTTAAATCCCTTTTAATCGAAGCCTAGCCTTTTTCATCAATTTCTTTTGCTCTTTTTTATGCCACTTTTCTGTTAAACTTTCTTTACACAAGAAGAATGACCAACCAATAAATAGCTACTAAAACAACAATTACTTTAAGCTCAAAAGAGTCAAATCCGTATAACGTTTTCTAAAATTGAATCGAATCCATTTACAATTGAATCTATGAAAAAAATGCACCTCCTTTTTGACTGAGAGGAAATAAAAATAAAAAATAAGGGAAGATCCATCCACCTTATTTTGGCGGACAGGAAACCCTCCTATTCAACTTCCCATCCGATTCTGACAGTGTCCACTTCCTTTTTTAATATTGGACTTCTCTGGTTTTCTTTTAAATTCTCCGTATTTGATGTGTCCTTTCTCATATAACTTCCCAAAGAAATAATAAGTGTTTAAAGAAATAAAGGGTGATCCCCTTCTTCTACAAAGATTCGTGTCAACAGAGAGGTAAGGAAAGTTTAAATAAATGTCCTCTTTGCACGAAAAGCTCGTGGCGATGCTATTCGATGTTTAGCTTTATAACTCTCAAGTATTCTGTTTTCTCTCCCTATTCTTTTTCACTCTTTCTCCGGTCACACTATTGGCGTGCGATTCCCCGTGACTCCTCCCCTCAAGTGAGCCGACTACCTTCCATTGGTTAGAGCAGACGTCGCTCGCCCCTTATTGGTGAGTTCCATTGTAGTGCGAGTTAAACAAAGTACTCTGGTTTCACGAACGCACAAACGGGTCGAGTTGTAGCTGGGAGTGGGGTATAACGGTGAAGGCCTTCTGCAGTTGAAGTGACCTGTTGCCGTTTCCATGTTCTCTCAGAACAAGAAAGCCTAACAGCAACGCTGGGAAGTCCGCAACATTGATGGCCATTTTGTGAGTACTCATTCTATTGTGACTTTTCTTATTGTAGGCTTTTCTGATGAATTCAACAACTTGTTGGTGATGTTACAACAAATTGCTCAGAAAGGGTTAAAAAACACGTGAAAGGTTCATTGAGAGAATATAGAAAGCATAACTGTTGTCATCCAAAACAATACATAAAAAATATCCATATCTAATTCCATGTATTAGTATTATAAGTCTGACAGCTTTTATCCCTTGGGAAATAGCAATAAAATCTGTTAATCAGCTTAAGAAAAAACAGCAAAAAACAAAGAAAAAGCTTTATTCCTCTGAGTATAAATGTGAAGATATGCTTAATAAACTTATCAGCTGTAAAAGAATTGGTCTGGATGAGTGATAATAATACATTGTTTATATTGTCAAACACGTGGTTTAGTGTTACTGGTGAGAGTGGAGGAGTAGCTTAGGAAGGATGTCATAAGAGCTTATGAGGATAAAAGAGATAGATAAAATAAATAAATGGATAGATAAAAGAGATATTATGAAAAAGGAGAAGAATAGAAATATTAATTCTCATTGCCAAATAACTAAGAGCAAGATGTTTGGAATGCTGAATTATAAATGTTTAATATGTTTCATTTTATTTCAAATTTATTTACTGTTTAGTTAGTAAGTTTACTGTTTAGTTCGATAATTATTGTTCTAATTTTTATAGTTTAAGGGAACTGAATCAGAAATAACTAATCAATATTTTTAGCCACTGGATGTTTTATTGCTGTTGCTTATACACCTTTTGAATTTTACTTTTGAAAACGTTTCAAATCTGTGGAAACAAATGAAATGAAAAGCTTATAAATAAGAGTACATACTAGATATTGAAAATTCCATTTGTTTTGAAATCACATATAAATATTATTGCCAGTTTAATCTACTGATGAAAATTCCCCTTTGGTCACCTGCAACAGGAAAATTATTTAAAACAGCATTCAAAAAATTGATGGGTAGTCATGTGAAAATAATAAGAAGGAATTTTTAAATTATTTTACACCTAGCTGAATAATTTGTTTTTAAATTTTCAACATAGTCGATATTTATATGTAATGTTTATTAATTTTTATCCTTATGAATCAAAATTCAGAAAAAATAAAATAATTTCGCGAGATGATAGTACAATTAAGGAATACAATAAAATTGTTAAAGGCATTTTTTTATAATTAGATAAAATTTAAAGTACTTGTAATTTTTTTTAAATCTAAAATCTCTTTATTTATTATATGTAGTGCATTAGTAATTATATGCATGCAGTCTTTCAAACTAATAATAGTTCTCACTTTGATTTAGGTGCAATTTATGCATTTGCTTACCGTCTATTCTAATTGATCTTCAAGTACCCTTCAGTTGAATTTATTTCAAATTAAAGGCAAAAGAACTTGTCATACATTCTTTTATATTTTATGCTGTTTTCAACAGTTAAAAATTTAGTATTTTTCACAGAAGCGTTAATTTTGGGTGCGTTGCAAAATGACAAATTGACTAACAACAATTTTAAAAGTAAATTCCTATTTTTAAACTATAAATTTCATAATTATTGCTTTAAAATATAGAATTATTTAATTTTATGCTTATTAAGGGATTTTTGTAGTTGTTTTTTTACAAGTAACTATATCTCCTGGATAATTTTTTTTAAAGAGTACATTCACATGGTAAAACATAGATCAGTAGAAATTATATATGAAAGATTGCTATTTCCCCCCTTTTATGTATAATTCTTGGATTTTGTAATATAAAGATCTTTCATATAAATAACGATTTTTTTTAAAAAATGTTACAATAAAAAATTACAATCATGAATTAATTAGGCTTTAATTTTCAGAATAATACTAGCTTTTCCCAGCTTTTATAATTGCTTGCTTTTGATTGCATAAAAATGCTTAATTTGAATCTCATTTATTTGTGTGCTGTTCATTAGATTTAACATTACTAAGTATAACCTTACTTTGTCTCTTTATATCCAAGATTCATCGACTGAAATATTTTAATATTTTGTTCCTTACAAATGAAACAGATTTTATTATACGTCGTAGTTCTCTTTCGTTTTATCGTCCTTAAATGGATTCTTTTAAATAAACGCATATATTTTAAGTTTCTCTTATATTCAGAGAAAAATAAAGTTTTCTAAGTAAATCTAAAGTGTATGGAAATAAATGGTGATAAATGATATTTTCTTTTTTATTTGATAAAAGAACCAATTTAAAATATTGTGGTCAAGTATACTCAAAAAAGACTTTATTTAAACGCTTGTTCGAAGGTCATCCTGTTAGGGTAAAATATTACTTGAGCTCTGGAGATGTTTACCTTTTCCATTAGTTTTCAGAAACAGATCTCATTTGAAATTAGGATACTAAAAATAATTGATCGATAATATATGTCGATTCTTTTTGTTTAATAGCTTCAAAAATTTTCAGGTTAAATAATAATTAGTTTGCTATTTTATGATATTCGAACTGCATATTATTATAGAATCAAGTCCGATAATTAATTAATAATTGTTTCGTGTTCATAAATGAGCCAGTTTGAAATATATTTTTAAAACATTTATGATTAATGCAAATTATGCAAAAATAAGATTAAACCAACGTGAGCTACCTCCTTTCGACAGTCCTGTTCACATATATGACTCATCTTATGCAAATTTCATAACATAATGCTGCAAATCAAGTATACAATTAGGACTTTTTCTCATTCAATGAGTGCAAAATTTGGCAAAGATATATCTATAGGTTTTATATCAAAACCATAAACCAAATTCTTGAATTATCCCTTTCACTTAATCTGTGATAGATGGACCTAATGACAGCAGATTGTTTAATAGATTTGATTTAAAATCTGTATGCGGTTTCAGTAATAAAACAAACAGCAAAATTTCACTCATCTAGCTTGTTTTATTTGTTGTTGTGTTTCTTATAAACAGGTAAACAAACTTCATCCATTAAGTGACGAATTTCATCCAAACTTTTATATGGATCTGCTATTTAAATCTAAAGACGACACATTTTAAATTCCCTTCATTTATCTGGCTCCAAATATGAGCTATCGTGTTCACGGATAAAAGTAACCCACAGTTGTATTTATCATTATTTTTTTTTAATTTTCTTTTTTCATTCCGAACTTGAAAGGTCTAAAACTCGAAGATTTATTGAAACTTCTCGATAAATTTTTGATGATTATTACAAGGAGGGGGATATTTTAAAATGAAGACGTTTCAAAAATTCATATATTTTCGTACACGAAAATTAAATAAAATCAGTCAGAACGGTAATTTTAAAGCCCATCAAAACAAGTCAGAAAGAAAACAGAACAATATTTTATTTTTATTCTGAAATATTTGAACAAGGGAAAAAAAAATTAAAATTGTTACCAAATGTTTAATATTTTTAATAGGTAACTATTTCAGGTGGTTAATTGCGTAACAACTTACGACGCGTAGAAATTTGTGTCATCCTTATATAGTATTACGTACCTCAGCATTAGAAGGTTTAAATCACAGAATTATTTGCGGACACATGAGCCTGAAAGCTCCCCTCTCTCAAAAGTCAGGGGAGTTTCCCCCAACAATGAGGGGGAACAAGATTGAGAACAATACCGCAATCCGGATTTAAAATTGAGAGCTGAAAGAGTGAAGACAGGGAAACTTTATCTATATGTGCATGTGGGGAGAGCCCTTTGTTCCTTTTTTATGAGTCAATCTGCTTGTAATGGGCCTTTTTTTTTATTGCAAAAACTATAGCTATAGTTTTTGCAATAAAAAAAAAAACTAAAAGATGTTTGAATACCTCTTGAACTTAAAAGATGTTTTCTTTTTTTTTTTTCAGATGGTTCTCGTTTTAGAATTATCAAACCTGTCTTACTTCCACTTACAAATAAAAAGAAGTGACTTTTAAGAATGTTAAAATTGCAATCGTGGTTCAATTTGTTTCGAATTTCGATCCTAGAACCATCTTAAATTTGAAATTTCTCTGTTGATGACGTATCTAAACCATATCATTTTTTTTCTTTCAAAATTCAACAATTTTGTTCCACAGTTTTTTCACTATTTCTTAAAAAATTCCCTTCATAAGTTTTCGAAGTTCATTGATAAAACAACTGTTTTTACCTTTTCAAATTGTGTTACTTTATAATTGTTATAAAAACTAATTCCGCTTTACATTTGCAAAAATTTGTATTAAGTTTAACGCAGCAGCTAAGTCCTAACATTATATTTTTATTAACATAGCATATTTACAAACTAATAATTTAAAAGAAAACATTGAGACTTCCTCGATGGATGAAATAGGTTATTTTGCGTACATGCAATATTTTTAAGAAATGTACCTGTCGGATTAACTTTATCATAAGTAATAAAGAAGCATTTATTACTTGCATGATCTAAAGTTTTATATTAAATGCAGTAAATCAATCAACTTGGATAAGAAATGACAAAGATAATTATTCTTTATTATAGCATTTGTTTTGAGGCATTCCACAATCGAGAGAAATCAATGAGTTATCTTCCTCATAATTATATTCTTATTATGATAAAGTTTTATTTGTAGATTGACTTATAAGCAGTCAAAATTATTTATCTTCAGTTTATGAATTTATCTAGATATATAAATCTTTTCAGACCAGAAGTTTCTTTTTGAAATTATAAACAACTGAAAACATAACCAGCTGAATGTTAAATTGACTCTATGGGTATTAAAAAATGCTAATGATTTATTTCAACAGGACGTTGTTTGAGGCTAATATGCGTAGCAATATCCTCAAGATAAAAATAAATAGAAAGCCAATTTTGCTTTCACACGGGTGTTACACTTGTGAATTTTTTTTTTTTTTGTTTAAAGTTTAATATAATCAAGATTGGAACAGAATTTTTGCAATGTAAGAAGAAATAACCATAATTAAAAAATAAAATAAAGCCTAAACTAACATTAATTTATTGCATATGATAAATATTAACTCACTGTAAATTGATTAAAAATTAGATTATAAGAAAGAATCTGAGACTAATATTACTAACAGTACTTAAGATACAATTGAAAATAGATTAATTACATTTACTTTCAAATTTCTAAATTCTTTTAAAGCAAACAATCTTAAAAATTACAAATAATTTCAAAAATTACAAAAAAAAAAGGAAAAAAAATCTTGAGAATAAAGTTTTTTTTCCCCCTTCGGCTTTATTATTTTATAATTATTTATAATATCAAATCATGAAAGTTGTTTTATTTTTTTTTCTCGTACATTACAAATCACGAATTGCAAAAAATTTTAATATTATTCCTTTTCCATATTTAAAGACAATTTCTACCTCTTTGCCTATAAAAGGTGTTATTTGTTTATAAAAAAGTTGGTATTCACATTTTATAATTCCATAAAAAAAAAAATACCAGAAACTTAAAAAAAAAAAAAATATTCTTCAAACGCACATTCCTGCTAAAGTCTTATAAGAATAATCGACAAATATTGACTAAAATTGTCAAACAGTGATCTTTAGAATTAGAAATATTACAGTAATAAAATTATTGGTAAAGAACAAAGGATGGTAGTCATAAGGTAATACAGGGGAACAAAAATAAAAGAGGGAAAAAAAACACTTTCCTATAAAATTACAGCATTATTCAGAATGATAGAACTCGGGGGGAAAAACATCGCATTTCGCTTTCATCACTTAATGGAAATGGTGTTATTCTCTTTCTTTCAACTTTCGCATAAAATAATATTCGACAATTTAAAAAAATTATGCCAGCGAATGAATGCTGGGTTTCCTAAGTGATTGTTTGGGACTTTTAGAATTTAACCAAGAAAATTTAAATTTTTTTTTAAATTACTGAAAGTTATAAATCTGAAGTCCTTTTCAACTAGATTATGAAGTCTTATTTCTTTAATTTTTTTTCAAAAGTGCTTAAATAAAAAGATTGAAAGAACCAAGTTTTTAAAATATTTCATTTAATTTCTTATTTATACTATTTTGTCATTTGCCAAAAATAATTTATGTAGAACTCTTTTTACATTGCAAAATCCTCAATCCCTAATATATATATATTTTTTAATTTCCCTCCTTCAAAAATTTCTGAACAGCTTCCGAAGAAATAAGTTAATGCACATAAAAAATTAAATATAAAACCTAACTAGCGCATAACGTTACTTTTCGATCTGCAAATAAATTTCACTTTTGGGATTAAGTCAAAAAAAGAATCCCTTATATAGTAAAACAATAAATTAACACAGAATGCTCTTACGAAGCTATTTTTTTATGTTGTATGTAGAATGAAGAAAAGGTGTATAATATATTTTTCCCACAAGCGACTGTTAAATACAATTGAACAACATGAAAAAAAAAAAAAGATTTTAGTATGAGCTTTTGCAAAAGTAGAAAATATTCTGAGATAATAAAGCTTTTCAAATATTTTTGATGTCATATATATTTCTAAATTTAAGAATTAAGTTATGAACTAGTACACTTTTAATAAATTTTTCTGTAAATACAGTTCAAAGTAGTTTCGTTTCACACATTGCTTTCCTTTTTGATATTACAGTGCAAATATAGAACATAGAAATGAGAAAATAAATTTCCACATTATAAATATCTTCTTAATACCTATATAAAGAAAGCATTTTGAAACTATTTAATTTGGATAAATTTTTATTTAAAGAAAAATAATTTTAATAGAAATAAGACATACTATAAGATATTAGCATGAGAAAGAGTTGTTATATAATAATTCAGTTGGGATACATACTTCGACCATAAATGAATTTGTTTCAAATTTTTTTCCAAAATACAAATGCTTTCTTCTATTATATTTCAGTGTTTCAAGTGTGAAAACAAAAATTGCAAACTTTATAGTAGATTAAATTGTGTTTTCTTTCTTCATTAAACTGTGCTTTATTCTTCAAGTTATAAAAAGTGAATTAGAAAATCTTCCGAAAACTGCTTGACACACTTTCAAATTAAAGAAGTAATACATATGTTATGAGTTTATAGTTTAAAAAATTGTGGATTATTTATTACTGTACTGTTATTTTTCAACATTCAGTAGTTTTCGTCAGGAATCTCAAAATAATTTGTGAAAAAATATATATATACCTCGTCTGAACTGTTTGAGGGATAACAACGATTAACTTTTGAGGAATTATGTGTAAAAATATTCGTATGTACTAAATGTTACGCTGAATATAAGAAAAGTCGATGGACGTAAATTCATAATGCCATTTTGATGTTTTAATGCTTTCTTTCATTAACAGTAAACATACATAATGTTTTATTTAGGAATTATTCCAGTTATATATTTTTAACTTTGAAGTTGTTTCAGTTCCTATACACGCTCTTCTAAATTTTCTATGCCTTGGTAAACAGATATTCTCACATAGTTGATTTTGAAAAAAGTTCAACAATTTCTAATTTGATTTTTTAAAAATTATTTAACTTCACCCTTGACTCTTTTTGAAATTATTTAACTTGCACTCTTTTCATTCAACAATGAGCTGTTTGTTAATTTGTTACATTATGTATCCTTATAGCTAATCATTATTGCTGGCAATTATATGGATCATTAAATACTGATATGCCTTAATAAGTATCTGCGTATGAAAAGGTATATAATTCAATGTATGACGACAACATTAAAAATTTTAATCGAAATAAATGTGTTCAGATTTAATATGAAATAGTGTGAAGATACAGCATATTTCACTGATTTGTATATATAAAGAAAAGATAACATGCTTTCTTTATTCCTCACTATATTATTTAAGAATTTATTAGGGACAAAATTAATTAAAGAAATCCATAGAAATTTATGCAAACGAAATTTAGAATATTCAATGAATTTTTTGATGCTTTTGAATGTTTTCTGCAGCTTTTTGCCAATTAGTATCAACAACAATTAGATATCTTTTAATGGGTGCTCAGTATTTGTACTTATAGCAATAATCGGATCTAATATTTTTGAATTATTGTCAGGGGCACTTCGAATCGGAAAAGGAAAATCCTCATAATAACAAAACTTCTGTTAAGGAAGAAGTTTTTATAGTAATGTGGGGAAAGTAGCTGTAAGCTAAGGTGGAGAGGAAAAAAAATCGATTTTCCGAGTATCTAATTCCAGCAGGACTCAAAAGTTGCACAGGCTATATTTTTGGTTTTTAATAGCTTCTAAGTAATTTTAGTTGCATGAAAACAGAAAAATCATATTTAAAAAGCATCTCAATAATTTGAGTTCGAGCATGGGTACAATTTTCGTGAAATATTGAGGTTTTACAGCTATACAAATGTACGCAGTTTTTCCTTAAATGACATGTTGTAAGACAGGATATGAATTGGCTTATTGTTGCAAAATGAATATGTTTTTATAACAAACCAGAAAACAGAAGCTACAATTTATCAAAGAATTACAAAAGAAGACCCTCCTTCCCCAGTGGCGTATTTGAGAGCTTTGTGGGCGATATGTCGGTTACACATTAAAAGCAAGTGATCTTATAGTGAAATAATCAAATTACGATGAAATAGTTGGAAAATAAAGTTACTGATACAAATGAACTGTAAACGACTGGCTCTGGTGGCACAACTACAATCACAGAGTGGGAAAATGTGTTGTCTGCAGCATAATGGTAAGAATTGATCTAGGCGATTGAACGATTGCAAAGGGTCAATTGCCTCCCTCCCTTCAACTAGATACCATTCAGATATTTATATAAATACTTGTACGGAGAGACGTCAGGAAAGCGTCATTCTCTGGAAAATTAGGAAAACAATTACCTAATTATGAAAAATGTACCATTATAAATTTCCAAGCAAATGAATTAAATGAAATAAATGTGGGTAAAATTTATTTTAGCAAAACTACCTATATCCTCTGGATATTGTCAACTGGACAGTTTAATTCGTATCTAACTGTAAGAGAACTTTGACTTCTTAATTACTGCCTATAGATGACATGTATAAACTAGGTCTTATGGTTCTTCATTTTTGTAACAAATCCTACTAACCTATTCAAGATACATCACTCCTGCCTGGTTAAACATTAAAAGTTATCGATATGAGAAATAAGGAGCTAACAAATTTTGAAAATAGTCCAAGCAAAGAGATATCAAGACCAAACGTCATCAGTAGAATCATCGGTCCTGTAATTGAGAAAATCATATTCTTCTGTTACCAGAGAAAACATTGTTGACTATGATAGTGGTAGCAGACTAGGCATACCACAATGGTGTTATAGGAAGATACTGAAGTCAATAATAATAGGGGATGGCATATTTTACAAAAGAATAAGAATACAAAAGGAAGGCGAGAAATTTAAATCCGAAATCTATAAGAAGTTCTAAATATTTCTAAAAGAATCTTGATGCCATAATATCCGTTGAACTGATAGACATTCTTGAACTGTCGTCCTTGCCATTGATGGCAAGTTTGATTTTTAAAAAAACTGTTTCATCAGTTTTGCAAGATAAAACGCTTTTGAGTTTAATCGTTAAATTTTTTATACCATGCACTATTTGCTGAAGGACCTCTCAAACTTGCCATCAATGGAGTTCTTAGAGTCCAGAGAACAAGTGAGTGGACTGAAAAAAAGTTATGAACTCTACTTTGAAGATGTCAAAATCTGATTTAAAAAAAGTTTAAATTTAATAAAACTTCCTTGATTAAATCAACATAATTTAATATATTCTATATATTTTAATGGACAGATAGAGTATGGTTGAAATTTGAAATGTAGCCAGTTCTTCGGGGTACGTTCTAAACCATTTCAGGAAAAATTGTGAAATCGGCAAATAGCAAGAAAATGATGCACTCATACAAAGGTATAAAACCAAATGTAAATATCATACGTAAATTTACATCAGCGAATTGTCCAGAAATATGGCATTTTATATTTCAAGATTGATCGGTTTGTAAAGACTACAAAAAAAAAAAAAAAAAAAATAAAAAAACTTTAAGCCTTTTCCCCCCCCCCCCCCAAAAAAAAAAGTGGATCATGATCTTTCAACTATAATTTTGCTGCTTTCGGGCAAATAAAATGAAATTCTTTGGTGGTATTTGAAATAAAAAACCATAGTCTGTAGAATTTTAACGTAAAGATAAATTTTATTTTTATTTATTTATTTATGGTTATTTTACCAAACTTTAGAAACTTTGTGCGAAGTGAAAAAGTATATATATTTTTTTTTCAAATTTTTAAATTTATTAAATGCAAGGATTCAACTTTATAGTCCTGTCAGAAGACAATAGTAAGAACAAAAAAAAAATCGATTTTTTTTTTCTACTCTATAGCTGGTATCACAAGAAACCAAGGAACAGAAGAAAAAAAAATCCTTTAACCGAGAAAGATTTTCATTAATTTCGTAAAATCAATGTTCTATTTATTTCTTAAGTCTAAAGTATGACGATATAAAGAGTTAAAAGTGTAGTAAACTTTTTGATTTATTACAATAAAAAAAAACTAATAAATTCATTCATATATAGATTAGCTAAGCATGATTTTTGTTCCTAAATATGTAAAAAAAAAATTATGTCTTTGAAATCTTAAAATAAGGGCCTGAACTAGAATATGAAGTTATGTTTATTTGCTTTTCATCGTTTAATGCAAAATTTTCAAAAAGTTTAATGCAAAATTAATTCGGATGCACTATTTTAATTATTTAATTGTACGGTTGCATATAAAACAGCTAATATTTCTTTATAGAATATATTTGCTTGGTAATCCTTCATTAATACAAAATTTTTGCGTTGATGATGTCGTGTCCGCATTACCACGGAAAGGGGAAGCAGTAGCTTCTGAGGGTAAAGACCCTTGAGCACCCGGGGGCAGAAGTCTGACTTCTAGCTCATATGAAGATGATATACACACATTCGCTTGCACAACCGCTTTTTACAGGGGGCACATTCACACACCTCACAGATAAAACACAGATGAAGAACAACCATGCCCGAACCGGGATTAGAACCCGGGACGCCCAGATCACGGGGAAGAGGGCTACCCCTATGCCAGGACGTTTTGCGTTGATTATTTGAATTCATGTTTATGCAAAAGAGAAATCATAAAGATTTAAAAAAAGGCTCTAAACAATATTTGCTAAAATTTTGAAAATTGTTGTCCTTAGAGCTTATTTAAAGCTTTTAGACTATTTATTTGTGTGATTATTTTGATGCAGTTTTCTTATAGATAAATTTCGCCTTGACCTTGATTTTTTTAATTGATTGCAAATCTCAAATTAAGTTTTAATTTTGTTTTCCATAAGCATATCCCGAATTAGAGCCAGTAAAAAAGGTCAGTGGTAGAAGAGATAAAATTATTGAGATTTGTGAAGAACTATTGGCATTTATGGATACTTATTGGATACTTATACATTTATGGATTGGCATTTATGGATACTTATAATTATGCAATCAAAGATCGAAAAAAAATTGGCCAGAATATTCAGACACAAATTAAACATAATAAATGTGATGATCAACACTGTAGATGCCCTCCGCTTTAGAGCCTGTCATTTAAGCTCTATCCAGATGGATCAATGCTAGAATTATCCAACAAGACTTCTAACTTCGTCTCCTCAATTGGCAATTATGAACTGTTTGATGACCAGTCTTGTTGGACTCTTAACTGGAAATTTTTCTTCTTTTTTATGAAATGTACAATTTGACGGAAGTGACAGTCCAAAGATTTAAAATTATATCTTCAAATTTGTCTTGGTAAAATATGCAGAATTTCAAGAGCTAACTCAAAAAGAGTGGCTTTGAAAGTAATCTCTATAAAGATATCGCCTTCTTTTAGATCTTGAATATTGTTAAAAAATACCAAATTTCTATAATTGAAAATCTCCTTTATATCCTTTTAAAAATGAACATAAAATATAATTTAAATTACAAGATCCCCAAGAATATTATGAAATGATCCCATGACCTCAGGTGGGCTTGCATTCAAAATTAATGCAACCTGCAGTAATCTATGAAGTTTATAAACATAAGCCAATGTTAGAAGTAAATATAATTTTGCATCAGCAGCTATCATGAGAGATAACTTCCACCTAAATATAAATTAAATGAAGAATTTTTTTAAAAATTGATGAGAAGAATTTGCAGACATTTTGAGCAAGATTTTATGAACAATTTATCTTTCATTTTTCATTTCAAAACATTCTTTATAGTTAAAACTTCGATTACAAAGTCTTACTTTTGACAGAAAATATTCCTTTAAATAGGCACTCGATGTTTCCTAATCAATAAACACAATTATTTAATGACACATTTAAATATCATTAATATCCTTAACTCTTACTCTCCAACATAGCATTTTAGCCGCACAATGGGAATTTCTGGAGAAATCAAATCAAAATTTTTCTCTAATGTTAGAACTTTAAGGTAGAAGTAATGGGCTCTCCAAGATTAGCATCTTCTATAAAAACCTATTTAGATGGTTCGATATAAATGCATTTAAGCATACAAAGTTTTGAAATAATTTTTTTTGAAGTTTTATGTAAAGAAAAGTTATTAGGAAATACCCGAAAAAGTATTTATTGTGCATCTAACTTGGATGCACAAAGAAGTGCAACACGCATTTTTAGATTAATATACCAACATATATTAGCTTATTAAAAACTCATTTACGATACACTAAAGTATTTTTCTTGGAAATGCTCTGAAAAGTGTCAAAAGCAATTCATTATGTAGATTTAGAATGTCGGTGATATAGGATTAAAGAGAAAAAGATCGAAAGAGAGAATTCGAAATTTATTAACCAAATGCAGGGTCTTTGACATTTACTCTCAAATATAATTTCTATGTAAAACATAAACTTTTTCTGAGATCCAAGTATATGAAAACGCAGTTTTCTCCGAAAACCAAACCTTGAATTCTGCCTCAAAACTTAATGACTTTTAATAACAAGATCATCCTTTGTTACCTGAAGATATAGGAGTTTGATAAATATTTATAAATATTTTATGTAAGATTTTATAAATAATTCAATTTTTAGAGAACTTCCCTTTTTAGATAATGTACAATTAGGATAATTATTTTTTTGTAAAGAATTAAAATTCATCTGTCAACTAAATTCGTCATTCAATATTCTGTTGACATAAGCATTTATAGCATTCATTTATAGCAAGACATCAATATTGTTGACATTCACTCAAAAATATAACAGATAAATTTTTATCGGCACTCCATCTTAAATCATGTCTATAAAAAGTCGGGTGACTTTTGATATCAGTATCTTCCTGCTTGGCCTAATGTGGAGATAACAAGCGCCCAAAGATCAACAACCTCCTACATCTCCTCAAAATTATTATCCACAAAATCGTTACTCAATGACATATTTAAGGTATAACACCATGTTGTTGACTTTTACTCTTAAATATAATACATAGATTGAAAGAATTAAATTTGTGCCAATGCTTCATCTCAAGTCCTGTCCATTAAAAAAAAAATTGAACCACGTTTTGTATCAAGATCTTTCTTCTTGACCTTAAGATAGAGGCAACGAGCTCTCGAAGACCAACAACTCCTCCGTATCTTTCTAGGCATCCCTACTTCAGGTAACACTGGGGGAATCAAATTAGGAGTCTTTTTAACATCCCTCACTCAATAGGAAATTATATCGAAGGCGCAATAAATGAACAGATCACAAATAAGATTACTTTTAAAAATCCGGTTCATTTTAAGATGTGTTCATTAATGAAGCTTCGAATCCCAGTGAAAGGCCACAAAAACAAGTCCTCCCTTTTCTACACACAGGCCTTTTCCCCTTCGTTGCTAAGAGGAAGGGGCCTGGAGTGAAAGAGACATCCCTGGAGGGCGAATACAATGCGCCCCAAGCTGACGGCTTTTATGACCGACGTTAGCGGGAGGGGCGCCGCCAGAAAAGGATAGGCAACGGCGAGATTTTTCAGCCGCCAACTCGACGGCGCGAGCACCGGGATGAGCGCCGTATTTCGACCGCTTTTCAGTCTAGAACGAAGGCGAAGGGAAATGGCGCGTCATTGGATCTAGAGCGAGCAAGAAACGATTTTAATTTTTTAAAACTTGTTTGGGAAATCTTTGTTTGTTGGATAGGAAATTTATTTAGGTAGATAAGGGAGTTATTTAGCATTATCCCATATATAAGAGAACAGTGCTTCATTTCATAAAAAAATAACTCGAATTTATTTTTAAGAGAATAATACTTACAATTCCTGAAGTTAGACATTGTTAGAAAAGCCATGATTCTACATAGCAAATATTATTCTTCAATATACATGGGAGCACAGTGTATGCTATCTGTCATCTTAAATTTATAAGCAGCAATTAACTACTTTTAACACAAATTTGAAATGATTGTGATTTTTCATTTGGACACTAGATAAAAAAAATCTAAAAAGTGTCTTATTATGCAGTTGTGGTAAGATATTAACTCCAAATAGTAAATAAATATATGAATATGCAATGAAAAAAAATTTAATTTATAATTATTTTTACACCTGACCTGTAAATGTGAATTTTTATTTAATACATTTCATTAATACAATGTATATAAACATAGTCTATTTTTTTTATAAAACACTTTACCTTCAATAACTAAAGGAATTTTTCTTTACTTTACCTTTTCCAATAGTTGTAACAGACATGCAAGCTAAAATCCTTCATTATATTGCAAGCATAATAAATAAGTTATTCATATATATTATTGACTGTTTTATGTTGAGAATGTTGTTATGTAGCAATTTATTTAAATTAATTAACGAGGCATTATTTTATAAAATAAAATAATTGTGAGAATAAAGGAAGATTCTTGTTTTCATTAATATAGGAGTAAATATATTGACGATCATTTAAATGAGAAAAGTAATTTTAACATCCTTTAAACACATGAAACTAATTTATTTTTAATATTACAACTATTTAGTCATACTATTATACTATTATCGAAAATAAATATTAAGAAATATAATGCAGCAAATATCAAAATAGAAGATTTATATGCGCTTATATTTTAATTTATCGCAAATTCTCGAATGAAATATTAAGAGCATAATGTTTTCATTTTTTAATATTTCAGTAAATCACTTTTTTTTATAAAAGGCTATCTCCTAAATAAATGTTTAACTTTAACAAAATACTCTTTATCGATTTATAAATATTTACAACTTAATTTTTTGCAGCATTTTGAAAAGTTTTATAACAAATAAGTAGAAAAACTTTCATTCATTTTATTTTCCTAGAAGAATGCAAGGCTAGGAAATATACAGCGGCCTTGAATAGCGTTTCCAATGGAATTTTGAGAGAAATAATGATTAAAAACATAATTATCTATTTTTATTAAAGTTTATATGAATTTCAGTAGTTCTACGAAATTTAAAATTTTATTTATTATATAAAAAAGTTTAAGCAATATACATGCATAAAAAGCAAACACGAGAAATGAAAATGAAAATTATGATAATTACAATTTTTGTGAGTACTTTTAGAATGAACATTTCTCATGTCATTTGCTTAACAAAGTTTTATTTTTGTTAACTAAATGCCAAATAATTGAATTTTTCAATATGAATTAAGGGCTCTTTTTTTAAAAAAAATATTATTTCGATTTATTTCTTGCAATTCATTTTCTTGTTATTAAATGGAAAATAATCATCAGCGTCAAATTACTGTACGTAAAAATTAATGTATTTATTGGCTATATAATGGTGAAAATTTTTAAAAAATGAATTGAATATGATGTCTGAATGTTAGTACTTTATGTTTTCTAATTGCATTATTTACATGTCTGTCATATGAAAATTCTAAAAAAAAAATTTCGAATACACAAGTTAAGACATCTTTAACTAAATATACGTTATTTGCATTTATTTATTTCATTCGCTTGATAACCCTTGAGAGTGTATTTTAATAAAATTTGTTCCCTAATTTTGAAGATTAAGTTTGAAGATTAAGTAACTTCATACCAAAAAATCTGAATACGTTTTTAAAAAATAATTTAAAAAACTGTATGGTCACTAATGATTGTTTACCTTAGCAAAAGACAGAAAACATTAGTTAGTGAGCATTAACTAGACATTAGTAGTGAAGAATGAAGGGAAGATATAATAATAGGATATAATAATGGATCTTCAAAATGCTTTCTAGTCTTATGTTCAAAAGTGCTCTGACTCATTTCTGCTGTTCAAACGACATCTCGCAGTGCTTACACATAAAAAAATGTTCACGATGTTCATGCGTATACCTTTAGATGTGTAAAATATAAATTCGGCATTTGACATACAGGTAATGAACTTTAATTTTACACAAATAATCCAATTCATATCTTCTCGAAACTCCAGAGTCAAACTGTTGCGTAAGATAATTTTACAACATTAAAAATATCGTTAATCGGTTCTGATGTCATGTGTGTTAAATAAAAATGTCTGTGATAGAACTTCTAGTTTAAGACAGTGAAAATTATAATTGAGTATTATATTAATGGTAAAGATAGAAAATTACATCCCAGATTTTTTTGCTTGAAATCATATGAATAATTAAATATTTGAATAACAGTTATGTAAAAATTATGGTAATCATCTTACGGTAATCTTATATTTAAAGCAAATTCATTATTTTATTCTCGAAAAACGTAAATTCGATTCTAACGTAAAAAGTATTTCAATATGAATTCTGAAAAATGAGAGCCAGAATGGCATCTTTTAAATTGTTTTAAGACTCAAACGTCCTCTTGTTGGATTGGATTGGAAACATGAGGAATAAAGGGCTAATTCACATGTTTTCCAAGCCATCCGACAAAGAATCAAATTTATTGTATTCCTTCCCCCCTACTATTCATATGTCGTCAAAACAAAGTGTTTAAAAAATCAATCAATCTACAAAATATGAAGAATAAAAAGAATATGATAGATATTTTTCCTCTTACCTTAAATGCTTTAAGTAAAGTTATTTTCATTTTTCAGTTGCGATATAAAAAATTTTCACTGTTATGCAACTTTAGTTATAATGGTAAAAGGTGATATAGTTTAGTATTGTGATTAAATTAAATAACTATATATATTTTAATGGAATAAAATTGCACAAATCTGTTATTCACTAAAGCATTATTTTTTAAGTTACTTCAAATGTATACAAACAGAAAAACTTGAGAGAGAGCTTTGTATACATATTTACATTGCTGGATCGTTTAAAGCCTTTGGATGAGACACAAATATTCCTTTCTGAAAAGAGAGTAGGAAAGTCAAAAGCACTTTTAAAGCTTTTACTTTAGAATGAAAGTAATATTTTGCAATAATTTTAGTTAAGTCAGTTTTTTTTTCTCAAATTTTTCGAGCGAACCTAAATAATTAGACGGAATGTACTTTAAGTGTTATCTTGTTGTAAATTTGGTTACCAAATACAGATTTTCGTCGCCTGGGAATTATATTTGGCTGATAAAATTTCAGGGAACATCACGAATAATGAACTAGTAAATTGTTTCAAGTATTCTCGCCGCTTGCTAGGGTAACAATTATGACGCCGAACTAATACAAATCACATGGCTACAGGCGCAGAGCTGGCATCATTGAAATAGGGATCTATCATTCAAATGTTAAACATGGGGGCTAGAGTCACAGTGGCTTAGACTAACAACGAAGACGGAAGAAATAAAATTACGCTTATTAAAAAAATTTAGCAATGTGGTTTTTGAATAAAAATAATCGCCAAATTAATATGCGTTTTAGTAAAATTTCTTTTTGTTATAATGTTCTTTTTTAATTTACGAGAAATTCCAAAATTCCTTTTGCGGTTAAGTGAAGCGTAAATGTGAACTCGAATTTCATGGGAATTCTTATAAGAGATGCTCTAATTTCTTTAACTCGCTATTATCGAAACTATTTTGTCAACTATTTTGATCCTTTTACCACACAATCACAGTAATGGAATATTGTACACTTATAGTTTATACGCTTCCTACAATTTTTAAACGCTCACAACATCAGAATAAAATTTTGAATGACTTTAATATAAAAAAACGTGCTTTATTGTTTTATAAGGAAGTAATTCTTAGTTTTTCCATATTTAACGTGACAAGGTATTTTAAACTCAGAAGAACAGCTAGATTCTTTAATAGAAATAGTTTTCATAGCATGTTAAGAATGTAATATATTTCTGAAGTGCATTTTGAAACTCTGCTATGAAGGCACAACTGAAAAATTTTTCAACAGTTAATGATGAAGAAGGAAATATTTATTGAAGAGAACAATGCTTATGCACTATTAACGAACGGCTGTGGGACACTTTTTGAATCAAGGTTAATATTTTCTAGTTCTAAGCTTTTTTTAATACAGATTTTCAATATTTCCATATTAAAAAATCAAAATGTATTATTTTCATTTGTGAGAAATTTCTTTGGCATTCCGAAATTCTACGCTATTTTTTTCTTTTCTTTTTTTTAATGAAAAGAAATTCTCATCACTTTCAATAAGATTTTTAATATATTTATAACAAAGATAGAGATCCTGAAGTTAGAGTTATAGCAGAATTTATATTTCGCATAACCTTTGACAGATTCTTCCACGGAAATAAGAAAATTTCATTAAAAATTCCAAAATATCTGTATTAAAATAATTTTCAATAATACGAGCTTCTTTTATTTATTTTACTTTTCTACCTACATTTCATTTTAAAGTCACCAAAAGAAAGTCGACGTAAAATAAGTTAAAAGGAAAAAAGATAAAAGAACTTTGATTTTTAAGACTTTTAAAGACATTTTTAAATCTTCCATACTTTATTTCATGTATTTTTAATCAAACAATTCTGCAAAAAAAGTGCTTACACTAAATCATACATTTTAGATTAGTTACCATCGAGGGCATTATAATTTTTTTTCACGCGCCATCTCCAAAATACTATCTAAATCTAGCTTTTAATTGTATATGAAAAAACAGCATTCGTTTAAATCTTTTTTTATCCAGCAATGAATAATAAATTTTAAACCTCTTGATTATTAAATGTATATATCTTTATAAATAATATTTTTTAATGAAACCTGTGACATATTTATTTAAATAATAACCTGCGTGTTAAAACGTTATCGAAATAATTAGAGTACAAATGATTGTTTTGACATTTTTCTTAGTTTCTTTTAAATTTATGTCTATCGCTTAATACAGAAATTTTATAATTTGTTTGCCAATATATAATAGTGATTCAGAACTTTTCGTAGTTTTTTAATTCATTTCATAATGAATAATAATTTTACAATTAATAGCTCAACTCATAAAAATAAGGCGTTGAAAACATTTTTTTAAAAATGAATATTTTGAACAAATGCTTAGTTTTTAAAAAATACAAGATAAGCAATACAATTTGTCTATATAAATAATCTTAATTTTTCCTCCTTTCAAATACATCTTTCCGTTAGAGTGCTTCTTCAGAAATCCTTCGAATTAAAAGCAGATTTTCATATTTTTAAAAGTGTTATCAGGTTTATTCTGGAAAAAGACCTGCGCTAGAAAACGACCTGAATCATATAAAGCAATTCTTTCTGTTTAGAAATACAATCGTTGAAATGTCAATTAATCTTCTTCATGTAAGAAAAACTTTTATCAAGGAAAAATCAAAATTATCAGATGTAGGCGATTGTTTTACTGTAGTGAAGAATAAACAATCTTTCATTAAAAACTCGGATTTTTAATTAGCACTTTTTTTTACTCGCATCCACATGCAAGAATAATGCTCGCAGTATTTTCTAAAATAACAAAATTTTCACATCTGCTTTGAAAATAGATGAGAAAAATGGTCTCAGTTTCTCAAATAAACGGGGGGTGGGAGGAGGAAATAAAAACTATTTTAATACTCTATAGAAAATTTCAGCTTTTAAAGTACGATTCTCCAACAATATTGGAGCTCGAATCAAAAGAAACTCATCAAACGCTCAAAATGAACGAAAAAAATTGCGCTCTTTAAATATTATCTTTGGTCGTTTTGATTACGCTTTCAATTTCATAACTATGCTGATTTTTTTTCCTTTATTTCTCTCTCTCTCTCTCTCTCTGTCTCTCTCTCGTTATGCTCGCTTCTCATTTAGAATTCTTTACATGGTTTTAAAACAAGAGATTTTGGTCATGCTAGCAGCAGATATTAAAAAGAATCTAAAAAGCCATAACCATTATATCTTTATCTCACAATGAAATTTAAAAAAACGACATCGTAAACATACGGTTTTAAATATTATCATTGATTGTGTCCTCTCCCTTTATTGATTTCGACGCGTGTTGTTTTGTTCATTTATAATAGTTTTCTGCCATGAAAATTATTCATTTTCTTTGTAAATGTGTTGCCATTTAAAACTGCTTTCGATGTTTTTGTTCTTTTTCACGTTTCGGATTTTATTCTGGACGGCCATTTCTAATATTGTGCAATTACGAAGAGCATTTCCCGTTGTTTTGATGGCAAATCCTCGTTTTGTTATGTTATTATTTTTTTTTCGAAAGAAAAAGTAAATAGAAGTTGAGAATGATTATCTTTCAATAATGCATCATTGGAAAAGTATTTTTATAACGATAATCGATCTGCTGATCCGCGTTTTCATTTGAAAAAAAAAAGTTCGTAATGCGTTTTGGTGATTTAGAGCCGAGTCATTATTTTCAATTTGATTGCACTGGTGATGCTCTACTCATTTGTGGCTAGTTAATTTACAGACTGCACGCTAATTTAAATATATACAAATTAAAATTATAATTTTTCACAAAAGAATGAATACGATTAAAAAAAAAAGAAATGCACCATTTGGTATACAGCATTTATGTTACTGATTCTCCATTTTAATAAATTCAAATAAAGTACTTCATGAAATATTACTACCGGGCATAAGCTTTTTAAAAATAATTCTTTTGGTCTTTATTTTCTGATGAAGGTTTAGCTATTGTATTTATTATGAGGGAATGATAGATCAACTTCTGTTAATATTACTTTTATATGCATTATTCGGTTTTTATTTTGACACTTTATTCTTTTCAAGTCAAAACTAAATAAATATTAAAATAAAAATTTAAAAAAATTGAAATTGAAATAAAATTGAATTAATTAAACCAAATTAATTAAAATTATATTATTTTAACTGCTAAAATAATTTATTCAACCCCTTATCTTTTTTAATGCCTTTTAGTTTTATTTTAATTTCAAGGCTTTTTGAAGAATTTTATAAACATATTGCTTCCGAATTACTACTTTGGAGTGCTTCAGGAATTTCTTGCAACATATAAATCACTTATCGTTATGTGGTTTGATTATAAGTTTAAGACAATATTCTAACATAGAGCAAAACAACGAATAATAAAAGACAGAATTTGTATTATTTTATACAATTTGTTAACGAACATTGATGTAGTCTCTAAAACCAATAATTGCCATTTTTGCCCACTGTGTTCCCAGATTTGTCTTAATAAATGACAATTAAGTGAAAAGTGATAGCTACAATATTGATTTTAATACAAAACAATGGTTTTTGAGAAAATTTAAAGCGCCTTTTTATACGAAATAATTTTAACTATAAATACTATAATCTATTATGTTCTCAAAATTGACTAATTAAGAATATCTGAACTTATCTGCTTAAATATACCTCATCCTAACTAGTCTTAGTGCATATTACATATTTCATTATTACATATTTTATTATTCTCGCGAAGGAAAAATACCAAATAGCCTTACATGAATCAAGTTGACATTATGATCAGATTAAAATGTGAACTCCTTTGCCGCTTGGAAGAGGAAGGAAGAATTCTTCCCGAAAAAAGCGAGAAAAATACCTGCAATGCATATCCCGCTAAATCTTCCTAAGAATTTAATGGAAAAGCTATTGTTGTAAGCTTTTCTGCCCCCCCCCCTCCTCCATATCTACTTGTAAGCTCCTGGCTCGGATACATGCTCCCCACCACTTCCCATTTCATCACATGGTGCGCTCTAGATTTGGAAAGAGGGGTTGCCTCCAATTTTAGGGATTGATTAATAGCCTCGGAGGCCGAGGGAGAACTCACCTTCAATTGGATATATGAGCGAATAAGTAGATTTTTTTTTCTTCCCCCAATTATTTCTCTTTTGATGGAAAATTATTCCGTTGGAAATTCCCGTTTTATACTGTGCCGTATACCATGTTTTGCAGATATTTCTAGTTAGGTCTAACTAGACTTAAAGCATAATACATTATTTAACAGTTGCATCGTTTAATTAAATGAATTATTGGAGAATCGCCTTTTATCTCCGACGTCTAGAAATTTCTTAAGTCACTAAGAATATGTCCACAGTGAGCGCTAGGTAAATACCAACGCCATTATTAAAAAGCTTTATTCTCAGGATGAGCTTAGAAAATTGTAAGGAAATGATTTCAAGAATGCGTTGATTCCTTGAAAAGTTATTTTCATTTTATTGTGTTATAAATGAATGTTTCACCTAAGAGTCTAAATTTGTAAATATGGCGCATTTTCTAATGAGCCTCGTTCTTTGGAATTGAAATCGCTAGAAAATTATTTATTTGTTTACTTTTTACGCTGTTCATTTCGAATATTAGGCAATATCACTGCTCTGTACATTTTTTTTGATGATTTACCTGCTTGAGAAATTTAATTGTTAAATTTCAGGGTATTTTTAAACGGTCGAATAACTTAAATGGTCCCTTAATTTATAATTCACTTTATTGTTAGATTAAAAGTAAAAAATATTTTATCCGTTTTTAAATTTTTATGTATTTATTTCATACATATCTGATTAGAATTCGAAAATTTATTCGATTCTCTCATTTATTGAAAAAAAACAATCGATTACGTAATAAGGATTGATTATAGTCCCTGGTTTCAATGTATTGAAGTCAATACCTTAACTGCTTCGAAAGCATATATATATTAGATTATCTTTGAGAAAAAGTCAATCAAATCAAAATTTATTAATTAGAAACTTCTTCATTTTTCTTACTTTAATTAAAAAACCAAGTAAAAAGGGGAAATATTTGGATGAAATAAATTTCATTAACGAATTGAGAAATTTAAAAGAATTAATCTAAATAGAAATGTATTTCGGATTTGAACTTTACTATGAACTTTATAAATTTATAGAGCTCATTACTTATGTATTAATATTCACTGAAAATAAAAGATTATCTTTCCACTTTTCTCTTAAAACATTAATCAATAGTTTCGAATGTTGACAGAATATTTACTATACATTTATTTCTGAAATTTAATCACAGACATTACTAGATTAATATTTTTTGTCTTCTGATTTCAAACTACATTTTTTTTAATTCAAAAGAATGCTTTACATTATAGACATCATTAGAAGTTTGAAAGTGAGTGAACTTTGTTTTTCAAGGATGCCGAGATCGTTGTTTTATGGCAGATTTTTAGAATTAAAAACTGAAATTATAAAATTTATTGAGAAGGCCAAATAAGGTTAATAGAGAAAAAGCTATGATATACATTAAAAAAAATACGAGAATCTGTAATTTCATTTGACCTCACAGAATTAGTAGTTTTTGTTAATAGATACCATTCTAAATGAAGACATTATTCCAAATAAAGACCATTCAAATAAAGGCATTATTCTAAATGAATGGCATTATAATAAATAAAGACCATTCTAAATAAAGGCATTATTCTAAATGAAGACATTATAATAAATAAAGACCATTCTAAATAAAGACATTATTCTAAATGAAGATCATTCTAAACTAAAACATTATTTTATTCAAAAAGAAAATGTCGTATATTGTTTAGTTCGCTCAAGATATCAAAGAGGATGAAGATTGTGATGTGATTCAAGAATGGCTGAAATTGCTATTTCATGACAGTTTTCTGGGAAATACAGATGAAATCCGCAATAAATACTAAGTAGAAGTATCTTAGATGAAATCATATTAGATGATTACTGATGACAAGCTGAAATAATTAGTCATTCATGAACAAAAATGTGGCGTGCTTTAAGCAATTATTAATTCAATTTAATAGCTTCAAACACAAATATCATGCGATCAATAATCAAATGAGACTTTGCAAAATGTTATTTCATGTAAAAGCAGGTAGATGCATTGAAAAATCCTAATTAAAGGGATTTTAGACAAAGATTCGTCATCCATTTTCATTAATCGATTTTATTCTGAAAAGGCGATTTAAGTTTCCAAAACTAACTCTTTGCATTGTTTTATTTGAAAAGAAGTCGACGCTAATTCTGGTTCTAAAAAATAAATCAAACAGATTAAACTATTAAAATCGTGTTTATTCACGACTAAGAAGGAACTTGATTCCCCGAAAACTTTTCCACTTTTTTCGAGGGAATTTAATAGAGGAATTGGAATTATCTCGATTTGATTTTTGATCTTCCAGATACGACTTATTCAATCGTCAAACGTTGAACGCTGTATTGAATAGGATAATTTAAAGAGATATTTTGAATTTATTTTCCTTTTCGCTGTTGTTCCGAAAAGGATCGAAACTAATCTAACATACTTATCTCGTATCTTTTTAGTTATTAAACTGAAGAACAAATAAATGGTCTTCTTTTACCAAAAATAAAGAGAGGTTATTCAAACATTCCGGGATTCGTTTTCTTTCTGTTTCGCGGGGACAATTTTGCGATGAAACATTTGTTTATCCTCCCTTGGAATAGCGAGTTACTCCGATTTTCCCTCCTATAAATAATAGCCTTCATTATTCTACTTTTTCGTAAATCTTTTGAATTAAAAGGAAATCAATAATTCTACATATTTCATCCGTAAACTTTCTTTGTGCCGTGCTCATTTTGAGTTTTCTCTATTTTTCTTAGGATTGTATCGATCGTGCGGAAACCAGCATCAGGTTGCTCGGATACTTGTTGCACTCTAATTCAAAGGAAATCCTTTTTGAAAAGAAAACATTTTCCTGATCTTCCTCCCGAACAGAAAGAATTTAATCGAATCACAAATGCATGCAAATCCCCGTTCGAGTATTGTAGTTTCTAAATTCACAGTAAAGGGAATTAGAGGGGGAAGTGGAATGATGTCGCCGGAAGAGGGGACGTAAAAAAAGTCAATCCAAATGTCTCTTTCATTGTTCAATTATGCGGTGTATGGTGAGCAAGAAGAATAAATGAATACGAAATGAATGGAGAAGAAGCCAATGACGCTCGGTATTTTCCATTGAAACAAAGGTTTGTCGACAGCTGAGATTCGACTGGATGTTGAGTACCACTCCATAGACCCCTCACCTTTGATTAAAAATCGCTCGCTTTCTTTGCCTGCTTCAATTGTGTTCCGGCCGTCTCCCGGGAAAGCCGCTACGAAAGTCAATTATCCGACATTTCTCTTTTTTTGCCGCTCACCGTCTTCTAATCATATTTATTTTATTTGCCAATTGCGCAGAAACTACTTTCTTTCCGACTTCGAGAGGAGGAATGCTAATTAATACGACTATAATTGGCAGATGGACTCTAGACATAATTATGCAAATAAGATGTAAGGAAAGGGGTCAAAACCAAAGAAAACATTCGTTCTGAGATGTTAAATAATGTTCAATAAGAAAGCAGATGATTTGTGCTCTTATTTAAAGAAAAATTAGCTTATTTTTATATAGGAACCATAACGGGAGTTTTAAGAACTACAAATAAAATCTCTAACAAAGCTTCTCGAGAAAGCTGAGTTCTGATTCTAAAAAAATATGGGTGAGTAACACGACCAGAAGAATTATTTCTTTTAAAATTCGATAAACCAAGAAGTAGATAACTTCCCTTTATTTTTTGATATTTTGCTCTACTTATCTGTTCTAAATCACATCGATGTTAAGTACTGTGATAAATTTATTGAAATAACTTTAAAAACTTTATTATTGAGAGTATTTAGTTTGGGATGATCAAAACGGATATTTAAATATTTTTTTTCTTTTTGCAAACGACCGTTGTTACTAAACCCCCTGTTTACTTCCTTTAAAGATTAAGGTAATCTTATGTGGTATCCATCATTAAACAAACGAGCATTATAGAATATTTCATACAAAATAGTTTCTACTTAATTAATCAGAAAAAAATTAATTTAAAAAAAGAAGAATAAACTATTTTATGATCTATGTTTATTTTACAAGAAAAGGCCATTCTAATATCATATGCATTTCATTAAATATTAACGTTTTATTGAAAGCCTAATTTTTTAATATAGAAAAGTTATTGTAATCTGTTAAGTGTGATGTCGTTGTTCTGTTAGAAATTCTTGACTTAAATAAGTATACAGGTGTAAAGAGAATATTTTTTGAAGAACGTTCCGGTTTTTTTTTTTTTCAGAGGGGGGGGGGGGTGGCGGTGAATTGTTTCCGGACGGAAAATCTTTCCTCCAAGCACTTTCCTACTTTGGGATCATAAAACAAACCAAAGTATTTTGAGATTTTGTTTTATTATATCACCTCATAGATACGTATTTAACATTCATACCCCAGATCTCTCTGTTTATAACGCTGTTATGAAAAAAGTTGCAATTCCTTTTAATACCGTTCTCTCCCTTTTTTCGAATCTCCTTTCTCGCTTTTCTTCTGCTAAACATTTGCCGGGGATTGTTTCATTCCAACATCTAGCAGTAATATGAAATCCAGTTGATATAACACCTTCTCTAATATCTTTCTCTGTTTCCTTCATGCCTTAATGAAATCTTGATTGGAACGAAATTTTCAGCATAGTTCCGGTGCGAATGGGAAATGAAAGGAATGAAGCTCATATTACACCCTAATATCTGAAAATTTGCAGCATTCCTTCTAAATTCGTAGTTTGTGTTTCTATGTTTACCAAGAAAACCTTAATCACTACAAGTTTGAATGAATTTTCTATCGTTAGTTTCTATTTCAGCTCAAAATTTTCACTCTTTATCATTTTCCTGTTGTTAGATTCAGCGAATATCTTTTCCTTCAGCTTGGTTTTGGATAAACGTGGAAATCGTTCACAAAGGAATAAGAAACTTTCTCATATTTTAGTAACGCTTTAATATATTGTTTTATAAGAACTAATTTTATACGAAATGGAAGTGAATCTTTTTTTGGATTATCTAAACTTTCTAAATGTATGGAATTTCCTTTATGTTGAACGATGACTTTTCTTGACCGACTTTTTATGTCAAAACAAGAAAAGTCCATTTTTTAACAAATATAAAATGATGTATAATTACCAATAATTGAATATATTTATTTGGAATTAAATGAATATACCTTTGGAAGCTGTTTCTCTGAACCTCAACTCAAACTAAAAAGGCCCTTTCATTCAAAGTTCAATATATAAGCATGTGTGTGTATGTGTACAACTCTATAAAAAGAAAGACATTGATGAGGAAACTGAAAAATGGTATTAAGTGAAAAAAGGTGGAAGAGAGGTGGAAGTCTTGATATTGGTCCCTTTACAATTGTATCTAACAGTTTACATTTTTAAAGGAAAATTTTAAATGCATGTCAATTAATACTTTCTTTTCTATTCTTGTATAATTTAAACAAAGCAAATTATTCGTAGATATTATACATGTAATTATGATGAAATTGTACGTAATTGAGTTTTAAATTATTTTCCATCATTTAACATTAAAAGAAACCTACAAAAAATTTATTATTTGTAATGATTTTTTTAATTACAAACCTGAGTTATTGAATTCCATGCTTCTAACGAATCAAAATGCGCCTATACTGAAACAGGTATCAGCAATGGACATAAATTCAAGTTTAGCCACCCATATTCAAGTTTTTTTTATTTAAAATTTAATAAATCAAATTTTACATATATTAATGATGAGAAGTAAAAGGAAATAAATGTTATGTATCGCTGACTTCGAATCAGTGGGCTTGTCCATGGCAAGTGCCATCAGAAACAGCAACAACAAATATTATGTAGGTTTCTAATATTTCCACTTTTTTTTGTCTTGTTTGCAACATTCTTATTAAAAGGAAATTTTATTCCACATTAATTTTTTAAGGGATGGTACATATTAGGAACTGAATACCTGTTCATTCCGTTCTATGAATATTTTGGCGTTAGTATATGTCATTTTTGAACCATTTATAAACATTAAATTTTGCTTGAGAAACTAATATCGCACGCATCTTTTTTAATCGAATCATTAGTTTTCTCTATCATGGCAAAGTGTTAAAGCAGCTTGTAAATTGATGATCGCACATAAAATGATAGCGGGAATCATAACTTTGAAACTTTTGTCCATAAAATAAAGTCCATTTTTTGAAATTAGGAAAATGTACGGTATTTTTATAGAGAAGCTCAGAAAAAAAGTTATAATTAATAATAGACTTTACTCAAATCACTTTATTACTTTATCACTTAATTTAGTCATGCCGATTCCGAATTGTAAAACTAGCTTTAATTTTCAATATGAAGTAAAAATTATTATTCTTTATTAATATGTATGCAGCACTGAAATCCACGTTGAAATGACTTCAGATGTAAATCAAAATAATAAAATTAAATCAACCCAATAATTAAATTTAACACTAAAGAGAATTCTATATAGAAATCACGTGAAATCTGGATTGATTATAAGTTAAATAACAAAGCATAAAATAATACCAATGAATGAAATAAAGAAATTCATTTCAACAAATCAAAATAAATAAATAAAAAATGATGGTGCTCTAAAATAGAAATGGTGCTAAAAAATATAGTAATGATGCATAAGTAAATAAAATGAAAACAAAATAAGCGGTTTGAATTAATTAATACAAAAACACTTCTTATCATCTCTTCTTTACGTCAGTGGAAGTTTTGTATTGCGGGCTCCAGGAATAATCTTACATCATATGTGCGTACCACTTGCCTTGGTATTGTAGTTTCATTATTTTGATATCTAGGTTGGACGGTTCACCTTGTTACTCAATAAAATGATTCAAACTGGTTAGAAATTTGTCCGAATGCATATTTTTGCACTGTTATTCGTATCCTTTTCATTGCTTTTAAGCATATTTTGCACCAGTATACTTAAAGGCTTTAACAAATTACAGCAATTTTTCATAGTTTCCAAAAAAATTTCTAATACCTAAGATCAAATTTGGCAAAGCATAAGGCTTAATATAAATTGTAGATATGGAAATTTTTGAACCTTTAAGATGTTGGAGAATTTTAGGACCATCAAACATCCTTGCTGGATGAGCTTTCATTGCTCAGTCCAAGAAATACTTTACTAACATAATGTTGCGTATGAGGTCATCACTTTTTTTGAGTGCTTAATTAATTGTGTCATTTGGCTAAAAAGTAGAAATGTAGATCCGAAGTAGAAGGAATAGAAAAAAAATTTAGGAGTTGTAGAGAATTAAATTAGAAATCAAATTAGAATCAATGAAGAAGTAATTTAAAAATAGTAGAATAATTGTCTTATTCTACCGGTTAATGGTTCTCTGATAATATTCAGTGTTCTTACAGTCAACATTTCCTTTAAAAGCCGTTTCACTTTTCCCGTTTACCCCTTTTCATTACCTATTCTGCAAGCAAATGAAATAGAGTAAATACACTTTGTTATCCCAGTAAGAAGTTGACCATCATAAGATCATAACGAATAGTTCCCTGAGGTCCTATATAGCAGATTCACTGCTAAAACATTTTACTATTTTAATATTATTTCTGAAATTAGTATTTGACGAGTTAAATAGTGATTCGCATTGTATAATTACTTATATTTCAAACTGTAGAAAAATTCCAATTTTCTTTTAGATATTCTATTCGCATGAAGAAAAGAAGTTAAGCAATATTATTACAATGTATAAGCTCTTAATCTTGCATAAAGTATAGAAGAATCTTCTCCAATCTCATTCTTCAAGCTGTTATTTTAAAATCATGTGTTAGATAGTTTTCTTCGCTTTTATAAGATACGAAAATTTCTTAACCTTGCCTCGACAGGCCAAATCCTAGTATCAAATCATTGAATTCTCTTCCTAAGATCTGTTATAGTATTGACATGCTGACTTCATATTTTCATCCGCTACGAAATTCAGAGTTTCTTATATCTTTGTCGACGAAAGAATATCTGGCAATAATGAAAAATGTAGGAATATCCTCACTGTGTGGTTCAGGTTGATTTGCTGATTCTTAATCAGGATGTTATTATTTGCTTTACAAGTAACGATTCAAGTTTTTCACCTTCACAACACAAAAATAAAATTCATCTTGGCGATTAACAGGTTCTCTCCACACAATTACACAACCAATCGTAAACATTTCCTTTGCTCATTTCCCATTCCCATAAAGGCACTTTGTTGGAGAGATCCTATGTTTTCGTTAATATTTTGAGATTTGGACAATTTCTACAGTGATGTTAAATATATAAAAAAAGTAAAATAGGAAAATTGAAAAATAGCCATCAGTTTACATTAGGGGGTGCAGGTATTTTTGAAATGTCGAGAAAATGCCTTCTTGAGAAAATTCAAAACTATAAACCAATTTGGAAAAAGTAATGCCGGTTTCGAAATTATTAGTCTCAAGATATCCTAAAACCATCAAGCTTTCTTGGAAACTAAAAAAAAAAAAAAAATGTTGTTGAGAAGTATAAAATTTTTTCTCAGTCTGGGTAAATAATTTAGGTAACATATAGAATTTGTGGTAAAAATATAAATGATTATAATAATAAATCATGGTTTTTGAATTTCAGTTAAAAAATTACCTTTCTCAGAAGCAAGCATAGAATTAAAAAAAATACAAATGATAATAGGATTTGTTCAACTCATTTAAAGTAAAAAGAAATTATGACTATGGTATGTCCTATTTACATATGTATCTTCAAATTAAAAAAAAAAAACTATAAAAACGTGGTAAAAAAAAAAGAACTAAATACACAAGTTCGATCGTCTAGTGAGTTTTTTTTTTTAAGTTTTTTTTTAATGATTTTGCTTCTCTGAGAGGTATTGTTGTCTAATGTTTAGATTTCGGGAGTCTGGGGTCGTTCTGTCACTCAATGTGTTCGTTAAGGGCTTTCATTAAACGATGAAACTCAAATGAGATAGCGTTCAGGATGTTTTTCAAAGGACGATGTTCTTTTTTATCGTTCATTTACGTATATTGTGCATCGCTTTAAGCTTAGCTTAATGATTCATGCAATTCAATTATGTCTTATTTGAGAATTGAATAAAGAAAAACTTGCTCTTTTCTACGGATTTTTTTTTATCGGTTACTACAGTTTAAAGTAAAAGAAATCGAGATTTGTTTGAATCATTTGCGGGACCAATGGAATGGAAACACAAGCGATATTTTAACCGATGATCGTCTATGTACTGCTTACATTTAAGGTAGTCTGTGAATTAATATATGTGTGTAGATCTTATTTTTTTATATATTTTTATTTTTTTTTCTTATTTATTTTAAACTCCAATTCAATTTTCAAAACTTTTATTCTCTTTTCAGTACATTTCTATGAGCAATATTCCTTATGCAAAAATTCTGATACTTCTGTCTAACGTCTATCTTGAAAGGAGATATTGGGAATAAGTTGTGGGCGAAGAAAAAGTATTTGATTTAATTTCATACTTGCCTAACACAGATATGAATAAGATTCATAGATGATACCGATAGTCATGTTAAATGTCTTGGAATCTAGTGTTTAATCGATATTAAGAGACGTTTTATGTTATTTAAAATGTAGCGACCCTAGAATAAATGCTTTAGTCGATTGAAAATTATTAGATATTTGATTGCAAATTTATGAAAATTTCAATTATTTCAATTTAAAAAAATATTATTTTTGTAAAAGAAAAGTTTTTAATTCTATGCTTTGTAATTCTGTAAATTACATGCAAATTTAGTTAGAGGCTTTATTCAGCATTGATTAAAGTACAATGCAACTTCTTTATTATTTAAATGTATGTTTTGTATGATAGAAGAGATAAAACGTGATGCACCTGTTTGTACATAACCATCATTCTCACAGTGAGGTTCTGAGCTTGCAATTTATTTTCCTTAATTAAAGAGAGAAAAATTTCATAAAAATAACATTTTCCAATTTCGAAACAAAACCTTACTTTCGGAGAAATCTGAGTTTATTTCAGTGTACATTTTAAAAAAAAAGTGCTTACTTTTTGATTGATTTTTCATTATTCTTTTATTATTAATAACCTAAATTTCTTACTTATAGCATTATTGCAAATATAACAAATATAAATTTTACATCCTCTTAGCTATATATTATCAATGAAAGCTAATATGTGAATATGCACAACTAAGAGAAAAAATCTTAGGCAATAGTCAAACTATCTGTTATGGAAAAAACAAGGATGATAGTGTTTGGAGCAAAAATATTTTCCTTATATGAAATATATATATAAATTCCAAAGAATGGAAAGTAAATCATTCCCTATGTATCTTTCTGTAAACAGAATTAATATATTAACACAAATTTTACCATTATCAGGTATGCAAGTGATTAATTGTATTTATTTGCGTGTAATATTAATAATTTTGCAAAATTTGAAAACAAGAGAATAGATAAGAAAAACCGTGTATACATTATTTTCGAATACAAAATGCGTCTTAAATTTTGCGGTATCAAGTGTCTTAAACTAGTGGAAGCTATTTAAGCATTTTATATTCTGGTACATTAAAATTTTAATCATAATTACCATTTACAGAAAACAGCTTTCCCACGGCATATATATAACAAGAATTATGCAAAAATTACCTAATCATAAACTATTAATTTAGTAAAACATCAGATACTTTTAATCAAATTCATATTAGAACATCAACTATTAAAAAGCAGAGAACTTGAGAAAATGAGTTGATTAACTAAATTTCACCAGGCTTTTAACTTTAGAAAAAAAGGTATTTATTCCGTTTTAAAAATTGAATTATCCAATTGATAAAAAATAAATTTCATTTCATTGAGATAGTGAATGTTCACCTCTTTTTTTTTTTTTTTTTTTTTTTTTTTTTGACGAGCTCCTTCAAACTTATTATTTTTATAGCAATATTTTACAAATACTTTATAAAATAATTACTGTCAGTTTTGTAGGTAAATACACGAAATCGAAAATATTTTCAGTAGCTGAATTATCAAATCGGGACCCTAAAAATGAAAAAAGCAGAAGAAAAAGAAATTATATAATATGCAGCAAACTTAAAAAGGAATATTTCCTTTCCATCCCAATCTGAACTCTTTCTTTCAAAAGAAAACAAGATCTAGCTTTTAGCAGAATATTTATCCAAGGTATTCTTCCAAGGAAGCCTACCCATTTCTGGGAATCTTTTCTGTGTCCTTTCTTAATGCTACTCACAGAACCTATACGTTCGTCATTTTTGTGAAGAGAAACTGATGTTGAAGGACTGTTTTCTCGGTGTGCTTTTTTTATTATTATTAGTATCTATTTTACTTCTTTTTCTTAAATGCGGATATTCATTGCTCGGTAGTCTACCATCTACTTTTAGGCAGGCACAAAGCTCCTTTCTGAGCGTATTATAGGCCCTACTCCGTTGAAGAGTGATGAAAGCACTGTGCATGCGAGTGGCCTACTTGGTATGGTAGCCCTTATATACGGGGAGTTGTCTTTGGCAGTTAGGAGTCGGCAATAGAATCCGCTTAAGCGGCTATCTTGGTAAATGGCGGTGCAGAAAAAGGAATCCCTCGCATTCAACAAAACATTTCCTGCTCCAGAAAAAGAGTCTTCCGACTACAATACACGAACAACGACCGGGTTTTATGATGTTGTATGGGAAAGAAGTTTTATTCCCTTTTTACATGGAAAAAAGGAATTACGACCGCGAGAGGAAAACCTCTGATTGATAGGGGAAGACCCTTTAAAGTCAGCTTTCTGTTTTCCCTTGGATTGATTTTCTGCGATTCGGATCTTTTTCTCTTCTTTTATTTTAGAAGGGGGAAAAGATAAAAAGAATGGGAATAGTTAAAAGGTAACGGAGGGTACATTTCAAACTGCGACCTGGAGATGTGTAGGTTATTTCAAAAAGAAAGAAGTTGGGCCAGGATGCTAAGAAAAAAGAAAGAAAGGCGGGGGATATCTAGCAAGAGTATTTCTTAAAACTTCTCTTCTCTTCATGAACAAAATACCAAGCAGCTCTTTTACTTTTCAAATATATATATATATATATATATATATATATATATATATATATATA
>JAPMOR010066220.1:183817-205880 GCA_026543865.1 Argiope aurantia
ACCAGCCAACTTTTCGAATTCTTGTAACTAGTTAGCAGAATACTTTTCGCATCCGAATAAATGTTTCAGATAACGAGTTCTGACCCTGAGTCACCAACCAACTTTTCGAATTCTTGTAACTAGTTAGCAGAATACTTTTCGCATCCGAATAACTGTTTCAGATAACGAGTTCTGACCCTGAGTCACCAGCTAACATTTCGAATTCTTGTAACTAGTTAGCAGAAGGCATTTTGCATTTGAATAAATGTTACGGATTGTTTTTTTTTTTTTTCCTCATACTCTTATTCAAACAATTTGAAAGGAGTTCACCATTAAAACTCACTGTTTTGTGATTAAAAAAAAGCCTAAATTCCATCAAGAAATTTCGGCTTTTACTGCAAGATTGCTTTAAATCATCAAAAATTTCAATCCATAGAAACTGGAATGCATTTTTACAGTATATAATAATGCCAAATATTTTTATCTGTTTTTTCCCAATATTTGATAAGGGTTCTTTTAGAAAAGGGAAGGAAAATGAGGAATTAGAATAAATGAAAATTTCTTTTCATATGTTAAGAAAAATAATATCTGTTAAAAAGACGCTTCTTTTTCTGAAACACTCACCAATCATACATAATGATTCTTAATGAATAATTAAATAATTGAAATTCGCTTACAACTCACTTTTCAGTTATTTTTTTTATCAGAAATTGTACATGCAGTGACAAAATTTAAGTGATTTAAATACTATTTTATGATTCAAAAATGCTCTTAGTGTTCAAAGAGTAAAGCGGAAGACCCTTTTATGTACAAAAAAAAATACTTTTGTGTTTACTTTAATTGAACTAGATTTTCTGGTCATTGATTTGCTTTTGATCTTCAAACCTCCAATATAAGCTTCATATTTAATGATTTTTTATTTTCTACTCTAAACGAAATGACTTAGTCATAATTTATACAAAAACAGAGCAAACAGTCTCAACATTCCAATCAACAATTTTTTTATATAGAAAAAAAATGAAGATTTTTGCACCTTTTTTGTGATTTTGAAAAAGTGAATTAAAATATCTAAAAGGAAGAATATTATTATTCTTTGCTAGTATTACATTAATTACAATTTTTTTTGATTAATACATAACCTACCGGCATTGCACTGATGCATTGGAATTGCCATTGGAAGATGGTCATTTGACCCCTCTCTGTTCATATCGTAACTTTGGTTACTTTTAAAAAGGAATTGTAATAAAAAAAATGTTTATAGATTGTTCAAATCAAGCTTTGTTCTTAATTTACATTATCCATTCAATCAAATGTAAATTCTTTTTATTTTTATATCATTTAATGCAGTTCGTCAACTATTGGTCACTAGAATGGCACACATTAAGCAAACTTTTATCCATATAATTCAAGTTTTGTATGCATACAAATTTATGTATATGTATGGTTATGAGAACCTTACAGAATCAAACAAGAATGCTCCTGAATATGTCACGGGATATAATATTAAATTAACTAGCATAAAATGCGAATTAGAGCTAATCAAAATTAGTTACCGAAGGAGACACATAAAAATAGCATTAATTTTTCTGTCTAAGTAAATTAGCACAATTAAGCATCAAGCTGCATCGTTAAGAAAACAACAATTATATTTTCTTTTTTCCGGACTAAAAACAAGCATCTCTGAACGAGTTCACAAATTTAGTTTCCAAACTTACGTCATTAGAGATACATTCATCTTAAAAATTAAATGAATAGAAATCATTTGTTTGGTACTGTTTTATTAAATCAGCAATAATGAGCTTGAAAAGTGCGAAAGAGAAAGAGAGGAATGAAAAAAAAGAGAGAGAAACATCAGAAAATACTTTCTCCTCCTCACTCCCACCTCCTGAACATCATGGCCCTTATTTGAAAGAGAAGTGATCTTACACACAATCCTCGTGGTTCCCATTATCCCAACAGGTCACAGGTCACACCAGCAGATGACAGACTATGTCGTGTAACCTGAAACTTCTAATGTATCACAATTCCGTCAACCCAACTTCACTGATAATTCTTTTTCTCTTCTGCCTTCAATCTGTCTTTCTGGTCATTTATTTTTTACTGAAGTTCGCACTCGGTCGTTTTTTTTTTTATTATTATTATTCTTTCCTCGCTTCTTATCTTCCGCTTTTCTCTCTATTTTCTTCTTCCAATCATTCTTTTTTTATTTCTCTCTCCCTCCACTGTTTGGATTGGAACAGCGTGAGGATGATTCATCCTGATGAGGACAATGGAAACGTTTAACAATATCTCACTTCCTTCCATATCTCATTCTTCGGCTCTGGAGGTGGCAGTAGTTCAGCTCTTAATCTTTTATGTGTGAATCCGACAGAAGAATGCTTACGACGTGTTGCCTTTACAGTGGTCAAACAATATTATCCATGTCAAATAGAAGAAACAGTAACTTCGAACAAAGATAGCCCAGCAACTTCCTTGCTGAGACACTGCTGAATAGACATGTTACCTCCTATGACTGTTATAAAATTGAAAAATCGATTACTCTGTTCTAGAGAGATTTGAAAGTATATTACCGTTATTAAATTGCATCTGAATGTTATATATTTTTCTTCGATTTTTATGTTAAAAATATTTAGTGTATACGATCTTGAAATTGTATATTAAATTACATAAGACTTTAATGTGCATTGTCTCTTCGAGAAATTTTTGAAGGAATTTTGCATATTCCTTCAAATAATTCCTTCAATAAGGAATTTTGCACATATATATGGATGTTCTACAGGTACATCCATCAAATTTAAATAGCAAATATTTCTTGGTTTTTATTTTAAAAAAACGGTATTCTATTGTTCAATATCTAGTTAAATTAATAGTATTTGTGTCTGTTAGTCTAAGATATTGTATGATATATTCATGATTTTGTTTATTAATCTGAATGCTATACAATGGATAATTTGTGCTAATAGGGGTTGCACTATTTTTTATTATTATTTACGATGTTTACATAATCACTCAACGTGCAAAAGTTCAAATACCTAATATTAACAATCCAAGGTTTCACTAAAGTATTTGGTTAAAATGTGAATGCGCGTAGAGGGTATTGAAAATTCAGATTTTGCAATTGAACGTGTGTGAAAAATGCGCGTTAAGGCGGTATGTGGGGTTATTTATATCATAGCTGTAAGTGGTTCGCTCACCGCTTGGATTTCGAGCAATGTGCTCTTTTCAACGATTTTCTCCCAAAGTTCGCACACGAATATCGTTCCAGCATGAAAATGCTCCATTTCAACTGGAACATAAGAAATTACCTGGAAATTTATTACAACTGATATAGTGCCAAAAGGGGTGGACCGACTTCTAGGACACACGATTCTTAGATTCGAATTGCATTGATTTTTCCTTCACATTTAGAGTAATCACTAATTCCCTCTATGTTTAACATACCCTCTGATTTCCTTTTAATAAAGAAAGCAACTTAAAAAATTTTGTATCGAAATAAAAATTTGCTTAAAGAAAAGACAATTATTTCTGCTTTTTGAGTTCATCAGATTTAATTAGAAAAAATTAAGCTATAGGTAGCCAAAATGAAGTTCACCAACAATCGGCTTTTAAAAAACTACAATTTTGAAATCAAAGGCATTCAAAAGGCACATTCTGTATGCTAAAACTTCTTTTTTTTCTTATTTAATTTCGATTGGCTTTGGCACTATAACCCTTCATCCTTTTGCAAATGATTTCCTGTAGGTTAATAATTCATTGACAATTTTTGAAACTCTTAAAAAATTTTTAAAAATAATTTTAAAGCGATGCAATCCTGTTGATATTTTACAACTGGTTACAGTTTTGAAATCGATCGCTTTACGATAATCATAAGAGTCTCTTATAATTTTACGGAAGTTGTTTCTCGATTTTTTTTTTCTACAGAGTGAAACACCTTAAAAAGATAAAATAGTCTGATAATGATAGAATCAGGTTGCGTATTTGCGAGCTTTAAATAGAAGCAAGCAAATCTGCCTTCCAAAACCCCAGTGAAATACCCCCTCCCCTTTTTTTTCCTTGCTTCTCTCTCTCTCTCTTATTTATTTTTTTCTTTTAACACTTTCTCAGTCAATCTGAGTTAAACTAAGTATGCCTCTTCCATTTCATATAACTACTGAAAATTCATAATGATTCTAGGGGCAGGAATATAAAATGGAGCCGTAGATTAGGGATATATATAGCCATATATTGATAAGTTATGGTGATATCTACTGAAAAAATCTTTTTGAAAAACTTTAATAACCATTTAATGAGTAACAATTTTTGTTTTCATTTAATTTTTGAATTCTAAATATATATTTCTATATATTATTCTATTATTAAGTATTAGTATTCAAATTTCTATACTATTATGCTAAATCCAATCAAAACATTTGATAAACAATTTTTGATATACAACATATATTCTTTATATTCTTTGACTGAATCAAATTTTACTGGCTACAAAAGATTTTTGACACACAGCAGCACTGACTAAAAATAAATTATATCATTTAAATAATTTTTCCTTAGATTTTTAATAATCCAAATATGATTTTTCTATTTATATTTTATTTAGTAATTGTTTTAATAATAATATATACTCTTAAATTTTTCATCCCCTTTACTAACATTAATAATCGTGAAGGCCACTAAATCAGTATTGGATTCAATTGAAATGAAATATTTAATATGAATTACTCAGTAATACACTGAATATTTTAATATACGTAGAATGTACTAATATAAGTCATTAAAATTTCCCCCTGTGAACTACAACGCATAAAAGAAAGTCATACAATTTAATTAGATACAGATTAACAGCGATTGGCATAAAATATCTATCTACAAAAATTCGAGTCTCCCTAAATGTACGAATTATCATTATCATTATCTGCAATATATTTTTAAATAAACCTATTTATGTAATAAAATATTAATTGTAATTAATAAAAAGGCAATTGAATCCAATATACAAAATGATTCGAAATGTCGTTTACAAACTTTAAAATTAGGTCAGGCATATAGAACATATAGACATATAGACATTAAAACAGATAGAGATTTCTTGAATATGAGCATTATTTTGAGTACGGACATAAAGAGACATTTTTGAGTTTGAAAGTGGGGCTAGAAACGCAAAGAAGGAGGGGGGCTTTCTGTCAGTAAATTAAATAAATGGAAATAATACACCAGATAAGATGTACAATACAGCTTTAATAGAATAAGAATTTTCAATAATACAACAATCCATCGGCATGATTAGTAACACGTCAAGCGTATTTCGCTTCAGTTGGCAAGTGCTTTGAATACTTCTCTTATCGCCGCCGTCCTGGCCTAGGGGTAGTGCATCGTTCTCGTGACGCGGGCGTCCCGGGTTCGAATCCTTGTTCGGGCGTGGTTGCTCGGCTTGTGAGGTGGGTGAGAGTGGCGCCCTGTAAAAAGGGGCTGTGCAGGCAAGTGCCACCTCCATATTAGATGGAGGTCAAGCTTCTGCTTTCGGGTGCTCAGGGGTCCTTACTCTCAAAAGCTACTGCACCCCTCTTTCCCCGGTCTGTTGCTTGTTCAACCCAAGGGGGGTAAGCAACAACAACAATTTCGTTAGTGATGCAAAAAACTGCTGCTAGTACTGCGCTCTTCGTGTCATTATCATATGCGTTATACTAATCTTAGTTTGTACTGCTACTAATTTATGCAACTGAGCTTCATGCTATTGTAATTTTGATTTCCTTCAAAATTGTGTTGTGCATTTTATCTGGAGTTTCTTTATCTTTCACTTAATTTACTGACAAAAAGTTTCCAATAGAGATAATCGTTTGCACTTCCGAACTCATGTTTTATTTCAAAAATGACATGTTTTTATATGTTTGACCTATCTTTAAAAATTTGAAAACAACCTTTCGGGACGTCCTGCATGATATAAACAACGCTTGAAAAAGATTACATTAAAAAAATTATTTATGATGTTTCAAAAAGCATACGAGTAATTTAAGTAAGAGTAATAAACTTAAAATGAGATTTTAATTTTTACAAGCAACCTTCAGTGAATCTGTTGAAGATATGAAATTATTAATCAAAATAAAATACATTTTACAAAAAAAATCGACATTTACTGTAGTGTTTTAAAATTATGCTCGCAAAATTCAATTAGACACTTTTTGTAGCAACATAACTGTCCCGCATTTTCGTTCGTTATTATATAAGGCGCCGTACATTATTTCGAAAATAATGTAAATAAAACACAATATCGTTTGTCAGAGAGAAATAAGTTTTTTGCAAAGCATCTAGTAATGGAATTTTTTTTCTCCTGTCATGTAATATAAAAATACAAAGGCGCTTATTTTCATCTAATTTTACTTCATCCATTTTCATCACTTTCAGTTCTACATGCCAGGAGAAACTAACTTTTTCTTTTGGGGTTTCCGCAGGTTTATTATAAATAAATTTAAAATTACAACGTTTCTCAGAATTCAGTGCGATATTTAATAGAGCTCTTTAAATAATTAAAATTTTTGATGGGTACTCTAAAAATATAAATGTCTTTTTGTATTATGAATGCTTTTCCTTTAATCTAGAAAACTGTTTCTATTATTTTTCGAATCATTTTTGGGGAAATTATATTGAACAAGTCAGGTGAAAAATGCAGCTTGCGAAAGCACACATTTTTAAATATATTTAAAAATATAATTTTTTATTTTATTCATTATTTTCTAATATTTCATCAGTAACTCACTATCATAAATATTATGGGATCTTGTAAAATATTTGTGGAAATAGGAATTTCTGAAATTTTTTTTTAATTCAGTAAGGTAGTCATTCGTATGCACATAAATTTCATTGAGTTAATCGATAATTGACATTTTAGCACTGAAAATAATAAAATAGAGTACATTGCCTTCTAGAGTATACAAGTGCCCAAAATTTCAAAACTCTAGTGTATCAAAAGGTGAGCGAAAAATCGATTTCAAAATCCCATCTTAGCATACAGGAAATAGTCGAATTAATTAAAACCTTATAAATCTGAGATACTTTGAAAGGGTAGGGTTCGTCATATTCAGTTAATCTCAAAAATGACCGGCAGTTTACAATTATAGAATTATTATTTTTAGAAAATTTAAATCCAAATTTATTTAAAAATGGAAGATTGTTTTCTACCGTAACAACGACTTACAGACCATTATTATATAAAAATAAGAAATAGCAATCAAGTAGTCCAAAAATGTCAAGAGCAACATATTTTCTGCTGTGAATGCAATAGTTTGAAAAGAATCGTTAAAATCAAAATAGTGAATATAGAAAATAATCGAAGGAATAACAGATGACTCTAAATTTCAGTCGTTAGTCAACATCAGCTTTTATACATGGTTTTAACAGTTTTATTTATTGCTTGGTGTGCATATTGCTTTTTAATAATATTTAATGCGCCTAGTTTATCAATATTCTTCGAAAATTTTGTATCTCTCGAATATAAAAATTTTTTTAACACATTGGTGTAATGACAAACCTAACGAAAGCTAGGAAGACCAAAGGAGCATTTTTATATGTGAAAGACGATAGATACCATCATCAGACATCGTAATATCGCTGTAGAATTCTGTTCATGAAGCAATAATATCATCAACAGAAATATTCTTTCTTAAAATCCTTTTTTTTTTTTTACTTATGTTACAATTCTTTAAGCTTCATTGGAAAAAAAAATCCCGAATGCTAACTTAATCTAAGAATTGTTTCTATAGAAGTGAAAAGCAGAATTTATGCTACTAGGAGAGAATTTTTCAATCTGATTGCCGTTGGGTGTTCCAATGCATAAGGAACTGATTAAAGCAGAAACTGACTCGTGACCGCAAACACTGCAATTCTCATTTAGTCACGTTAGCGCTGTTGCTAAGTGGATGGTGTGTCATCACAGCAACATGCCAAATGAGAGTTGACATATTCATATTTACCTCTTTAGTGGATCGTATTAGAACATGTAAAGTGGTAGAGAAACTGCCAATAGTGACAGCTTTATAGTAACTTGCAATCGCGCAACTGCGATAGTATAAAGTGTGTATACTTTAATGCGGTGGACGCTCTACATAGGTCTGCAACGAACTGTAGGATTCTTAAATGCTAAGATTTAATTTTATTGCGTGCACGATTGCATTCATGTATTTAGAGTTTCATTAACTCATCTTTTTATATATATAAAAAAATTGTTTCTGTAGATTTAAAATTTGGTATAGTGATTCTGATATTCGGTCATAAATATTAGTGTTAAAATGAAATAATATCATTATTAACAAAAAGAATGATGATTATGAATCTTCGTAATCGAAAAAGTTTTCATAATGTAAAAATGATTGTTTTCACTTTTAATTATGATAAAGTGCTTTATAAGGTAAATTTATTAATGCAAAAAATGGTTTTGTTTGTCATTTTGTTTGCTGAAAGTTCAATACCCAAAAATTATGCTAGATTTTACATCAGTCAGAAGAAAATTTTTAAACATATATCTTGTATAACATGGTTCTCATCTTTCAAAAATATAAAATAATTTTTTTTCTTTTCTTTTAAATCAATAGTTTAATTTCCATTTCATATAAGGATTTTTATGCATTTCTAGCTTAAAAACACAAGATTTTTTTTTTTGAAAAGTCAAGATGAAGAGGTTTTTGTAGTATTCATTAAATATTTAATATTGCGCATTGAATTTTACATGATTAATCAAGTTCTTAGTTATTATTTTTTGAATTTTAAGATTCATTAGAATTTTAAGTTACAGTTGATATCGGAAAATACTGTGCAATATATTGTCTCAAATTTGCATGCAGTAAAGTTAAATTATGCATCATTGAAATACTTCCCACCAAATTAATGACATTTTAAAATAGCTTGCTATGTTATTAGAAGCTATATAATCTCTTTGAATCTTTATTATAAAAAAATAATAATAACAAAAGTTTAAGGAGTTTAAAAGAAAAAAATGCCCTTAGATAATTATACGAGCTGATTTTTATAATCTTATAACATATTTCTATTATTTATTAATAATATATTTGCTTTGCAAAAAAACTAACAAAAATTAACTCTTTTTAATTTTTATATAATATAGTTAAAACAATGAGCTTTGTACAAATAATTAAAATAGAAGCTCATGCAATATTGGTGAACAAATGCATTCTAAAAACTTTGAATCACACAAGAGTTTTAGAAACGTGTTTAATTTTTTCATGATTTTATGAAATTGAGACTAGGTTAGATATGCCGGTCCAAGAAGGCTGGAGCCATTACCATTACGTATAAATAACTGAAATAATTGTATTTCTTGAACAAAAAATAAATAAAATTGGACGATTTAAAATGTTTGCAAAGTATATACTTTTAGACATTTACAGGACAAACAACAAAAACAGAGAAAAATCGCTCTAAATGCATACTGGTTATCTAAGAATGCAAGTGCTCATTAATTACATAATTTAGTAAGCTGTTAATTAAGGAGTACAATGAGAATTCTCCAACAAAGTCCCTGAAAGAGAGAAACACCGATATAACTTGTTGCGTCCGTCAAAGGGTTTTCAGTTTTTTTCCCTCTACCCTTCTCTTTCCGACTTTTTTGTAACTTCCCTCTTGTTGAACCGGAACCGTGGGACCTGCGAATTTGATACATCCAGTCTCCAGAGATGGTAGCGGATCTGTTTCCCCTCTCACTTATATGGTATGGTGGTGTGTCCAAAGTGCTTCAACATGCTGGGGGAACCTTCTCAAGGGAGGGAGGTGGACGATTTCTGAGAGGGGTGACTTGTTACGGCACTACTGGAGAGGTAACAATGCGTATGGTTCGTAACGATCCCCTTTTCTTTCTATATGAATTGTTATTTCTAGTTCAAAAACTCTCACTCAGTTTGCCTCCGACCAAACTGGATAGATTTGATGAATATCAACTGAGTTTTTAACTATAACTCTTTATCAGTTGAAGGTATTTTTTGATAGTCTGATTTTACAGCAATTGTTAATGATCCGTTGTGATTTTGATTGCAGAAATTCCAAATTGCTAAACTATATTTGACATAAACGCATACTTTATTTAAATGCATATTGTTCGAGAATATCATCAATAAATTAACATGATCGATTTGGGTTTGCTCTGCAATAAAGAACGGTTTAAAAAAATATTCTTTATTACTCTCAACTTATTTTTTCCCCATTACAGGAAATGAAGTTCATAATTAGAATAATTTTGCTCCTTTATAAACTAAATTAAATATAAAGCAAATAAATCTTCAATGTGGCTTTTAGAGCATTCGAAAATTAGCGATTTTTATAATAGGTTCCTTCAAGGCCTTTTTCAAGTGACTATATAAAGAGAGTGGTAGATATCTATTTCCTATATATTTATTTACGTATTAGCTCATGTTGGGATGTTTATGACCTCTCTAACGATTCTTTTCAATACTTTATTCCTTTACGACTTTTTATTTTTTTTATTTTACTGTTCTAGAGTCATTTTTGCCGAACAGTAACAATTTACTCAGTCTCAGTAAATTGTAGGTTAATTTCTTTCGTCATTCTGAATGATGGAATAACTAAAAATAGATATTTTTAATAAAAATAATAAAAGATATTAATCTACTAATTTTCAGAAAGCTGATGTCTTAAGATTTGTTTATCAGTGATGAAAAAAATTTTAAAAAATTAAAGCCTCTTTCAGGATTGTTTCAAAAAAATCAGTAAAAATGTTTAGAATTTATCGCTGGAAGATTATTTTTCAAATATGTTTCGCTTTCAAAACTATCATTTAAAAAATCCTTCAAATTATAAATGTATGTCGGAATCATATTTATTGTTTAATGAATTTATGTCGTATTTCTGCAACTAAACTTCTTCATAAGGTCGAAGTATAACTAATGAAAGACATTGAGCAGCTCCGCAAAACATTTTTATTTTCTCCTTTCTATGCAATTCAACAACCCATAATTTCTCCGAAAGAGTTTCACCACTACTACCATCCATAGAAACAAATGGAAAATAAAGTAAAACAACATGGGACAGATATATATATAAAAACGGAGCCTCCTGAAATATATTGCGTGAGAAAAAGAATGCTGTTTCTTTTATGTCTTCTAATATTTCTCCGTATGAAAAAGCCTGGGAGACTAGTGTTTCTATAAAGAAACTGTCGCCCGAAAGAAACCAACTAAGAGGCGCGGAAAGAATCGCAATTCACAGACTCTCCCGGGACAACATTTTGTGCAGTCTATTGTAACTGACCCTTGGTCACCGACAGCAAGACAACTTCTGGAGGGTTTACGTCATCCGTTGCTATTGAACTAGTTTAGGAAGTCCATTAGGAGGAGTAGTCCAGCGGGATGCGGGTGAGCCCCTGGTGGCATCAAAACAGCAGCCGAATGGGTCACAGATTGGCCTTTTCTCCAGTAAACATCGCCACGAATTTTCTGCCCTTTAGACGCTTTCGCTTTTGTCACGAAGCGACGTTTCAGCAGTCTGTTCAAAAGTTGACCACTGTCTTTAATTATGACCTGGATTTCTTTCTTTTACCCTACTGGCTTATTCATCATTTATGATCGTTTTGGTCCATTCGGGACGTTACAAAAGTTATGTCTTTTGGGAATTTTTGTCACCTTTTGCTTGTAACACCTCCAACAGAAGTAAATGATGTAAGATTTTGGCAATCATGCTGTTCGCTCTTTTCTTGATTTTTCTCCCCCCTAAAGCTAAATTAATTCGCAAATTTAATTTGAAACCAATCCAATTCAATCAGATAGGCATAAATGTCTTACAGCAAGGTTAAATTGTAATTCGCTTCTCAAAGAGAATTACATGGAACACTGCAGACATTGCCAAGAATTCCACATCGTCTTTTCTTTTAAGTTCTTCTGTAGCTCCTCAATATTTATTTAGAAAATTATTTTGATTTGTGGCATTTCATTAAAATTTGCTTGATATTATTTTCGCTTTTATTTTTATTTATCAATAGTTAATACTGCAATTTCTTATTTATTTTTCAAATCTTATCTCTCAACTAACTTCGGAAAGATAAAGTAAGATAACAACAATCAGTTCAGAAAGTGACTGCTGTCTTTAAATTTGGTATGAATTCGTTTTCTCTGTCTCCTCTCCCACTGACTAATTAATCAACCGAATTTATTTCTGCCTACTTAATTCTTTTGAAAATAAGCTCAGCAGAAATAAATGGCCCAAAATTTTGGTAAACATGATATAGAAAATGAATGATTAATTTCTTTATAGTTCTGTGTTACATTAGCATTTAACTCAAGTGCAATCAATAAGGTAAATTTAGCTCATTTAGAACGAGCTTACGTCTTGGATGACTTAATTCTATAATTAAAAAAATAATAATAATAATTCTTTATCCCATCAGAAAAGCTAACGGGGAGATGCTATCCCCAAAATTTTCTCGCATATTATCAAAAAAAGGTATTATTCCTGATCCACGTATAAAATTGTGGACCTTGGGTAAGACAGTGAGTATCTTACATGATATTGGTGAACAACATGAATGGAATAAAGTTCTTTTACTGAAATCTATTGTTGATGTTTGGCGAGTAATCCTTGGCTTGCGTAATGCGCAAGTACCCGAAAATCGAATATGTATATTGGATGTCTTTTTTCCAACCGATCTGAACCAAAATTTGACATAAAACTATAGTTATAATCATAATCTCACATACCAAAATCTATTCATTTAAGCAGCTACTCTTTTAAGCTATTGCTTTTACATGCATTAGAAAGTATACACCAACAAACGGTCAAATCTTGGAAATATCTGATTCATGATTTCATGAAAATTTACATTTTAAATACAAAACTTGTATAGCAAGCTGTGTCTGTCTAGTTTTTATGTTTTGTAGTTACCGAATTTACTTGTATTTCAGGAGCCTGGCAGACAGACTTCCTTTGTATGAATTTCTTTCAAAATATGATAGAAATTTGCAAATTTTATGAAAATATATATAACATTTCATGGGTCTTTTCAAAACATTTTTGAGTTATTGTGATCACAGGCAAACATAATGTGTTTTTTTTAACTCAGAGATGTCTGAAACTTGAATACTCGTCAAAATCTAAAGTTCAAATTTTTGACGATTACAATACTTTCTCTTCATATACTACACAAAAAGTAACTAATTAAACTTCATATGCGAGATATATATAAGAATAAATTTGATTGAATCATGTAGAACGATGAAATTATTTATATAAATCTTCAAAATAAAAGTGGATCGTATTAAGTATTAAAAGCAAAGATTTAGAAGTGATTTTTAAATGACCAGTCAAGATTAGTTCAATCAATCAAGAATAGTTGGAAATAAATTGAAAACTTTTGGTTAGTATTATTGAAGCTTAAACGTTTACATATTCAAAACGATATAATTCATTTGCATAAAATTATAATGCTGTGAAAGGTAGATTAAGTCCTGTACTATGATAAAGTGATTCACTTTGATTTTCGGTATATGAATCGAATGCATTCAACATTTTCAACCTAATGTTAAGCAATAAATCCTGAAAGAGAAATGGTGAAGATACGATTTATTTTAAATCCTATGAAGTATATCAATAAGTTTTATTGATGCAAAAATGCAATCACTTCCGTTGATTCTGATTCTATTAAGATCTTAAGTTTGAACCGAGGATTTAAGTTTTTTTTTTTTTCTAATTTTCAAGACGGTATTTCAAAATCATCTTTTGAAGATTTATTTTTCTTTCTAATCGTCTGAATTTATTTTCTCCTTGCTTTATATATTATATCATTACTTTGTTCATTCTAATTTTTGTGCCATTTGAATGATTTACAAATGTAGAGTAATGAATGAATATCCCAAGAATACTCTGAAAAAAGACATGAGATCATTGGCGCACAAATATTTGTCAAAAATATTATTTATATTATGGATTCATGATTCTTATATGAGTGACGGTTACTTAATAGAATACCTTCCTACTGGCAATGTAACTTCTTTGATGACAGATCGTCCCGCTTCATTAGAACGAGCACTGTCCATCTTGCAAAACTCTCCGCTTTATAGTGTTATGCCGCCAGATTGCGCAACCTACCATTGGCAGTTCTCTTTAATTACGTCTTTCTTTCTAATCCAGACGATATAAAGGCATCTTTAGAGTAAAACATTTCAACATCTCATCCACTTCTTCTCAAGCAATTCAAAAGATACGAAAGTAAAACTAAGTCATTATATCATCTATATTTATGAATTATGATGCTGATTACGGGTTTATTACATTTAATTTTGTACAAAGGCCACATAATAGTAATATAAAGTACATACGATTTAAATAACAAGTTAATTTCCATTACAAATTTCATAAATGTTCAGTTGGTGATGATTTTATTGTTTCTTTAAAATGCTCACACCTTTGTGACATCAAAACTGCTTTCATCAGATAAAAAGAAGAATTTGGAAATAACCTGAGCAGTTCAAGATCAGCTGTTCATTCTTTATTAATTCATCAATCTTTCTAAATATTTATGAATGCAGAAGAAGTCAGAAGAACAAATTGCGAGTATATGTTTTCTGATAAAAAGACAATATGTCTTCATTTGAACCAAAATAACTTTTCAATAAGAGAGTAAGAGAAATTAGCAAAGCACCCTGAGAGCAACTAATTTCTAGGACTCATTGAAGTTATACAAATACTTTTCTATAAGTTGAATAAGTCAATAAATATGACGACTAATTTACATTTACTGTATATTAAGTTCTTGTTTATCCTATCAGTTTAATGTCATGATAACAATATATTATAAATTATACTGTTAAAATACCTGCCATTTACAAGAGACACGAATGTAAACTGACAAGAATAACGAATGCATATTCTTAGAGAAAAATATAGATACTTTACTTAGATTCTTATATCAATTAAATTCCACTTTTACAATATAAAATGTCCGAGGGAACAATTAAAATGAACGTTGATATAATTCTAACTTTAAACTACAACAGACCTTGATTTCGAACATTCAAAATAGTCCATGCGGTAAAGTAAGGTAAACAGAAAATAATCATACTTTAAAATATTTTATTTTAAATTATTTTATGTTTATGTCTGGGTTCTTAAGTCAATTCCATTTAAAGCATAAAATAGGAATTTTTTTGAACTTAGTAATCGTTTCTTTTGAATTTAAAATAAACTACTTGAGTAACCTATTTTATATGCCCAGGTAAGTTAGAAAAAATGTTCTTATAATTTTGCTATATCATTAAGTCGCACACGATAAAAACGCCTGTACCCTTCTAGAAAACAAATTATAAATTACAAATAGTCAAGGTTAAATTTAAATACCTAACGTAATAAGTTTAAAAATTATAAAGTTTCCAGTAAAATGCTTAAATCGATATTTTTAAAATTGCATAGTTTTTTATTATTGGATACACTGTTACAATTAAAAAGCATTATAAATTTTGACTCTTTATTTTTATAATGCCATAAAAAATATTGGAAGTTAAGAGTTGAAATTTGGTATTAATTTTGATGTATATGATAATTCAGAAGACTACTTTACAAGCATTCAAGGTTTAAAATTCAAAACGTTTCTAATTCATTCTTTACTATCTTTGATCTTTTATTAATTCATATTACAACTCTCAAAGATTCCCTGAATTCAAAGTTCTCTATTTAATATCCATTTTGTCAGAATAATAACTTTGTGAAAGCTGATAACCAAATGTTTAATTCCAAACTCTATTCTTGGAGCTTTAAACATATAAATTAATTCAACTAAATACAATCTGTATCTCTTGAAACAATATGACAAGGTTATATAATTTAAAATAAACAATATATGCTTTAAAATTTCCAATTTAATCTAAACAATTCTGCGAGACCTTTTTGATTTAAACTTTAAACGCCGCTGCGGATCTTTTGTTCAAATTGTAGATGGTGTCAGTCGATCATCTTACCGATGGCCAATCACAGGTGTCATTATATAAACAAAGATTCTCATTCCCTACGCCTGGGAATGTGTGTTTCTCTTCAAAGAGAATGAGACTTCATCCACACTAGTTCAACAAGAACCGAATAGCTTGCTCGGAGAATGTGAATGCAAGCTTCGACCATATAACAGCAAAAGCGCTGTTCTCTTACCCATACCACTGCTCTTCAATCGGAAGTCCTTTGGCAAATCGAAATCCATTGGACACAGTGTCCTTTGTAGATGATATTTGCATTCATGCTGAAAGGAGATTTGTTTGCCCAACTTGCTGATTAGAGGATAATACTGCGCGGAAAATCTTAGATGTCAGCTTGGGAAACAAGCTCGTAATTCTTCAATGGCTTCTGTGCGAACTCCACTTGATCTACCCTGTTAATTGTAATTTAGAATCAAAATTCATTTCAAATAATTTTCTTTACATGAATTGGAACTATAGATTATCCAATAACTTGAAAGGAATTGGAGTGTTTGAATTCTCGAATCTGCATAATTGTTTCTCTTTCAATACCCATAAATTCCCATAATCTCAAAAGAAATTTAAGATTTTTAAAACCAGGAATAAGAAAAAAAAATGAAACATTTTATAATCCATAAATTTATTGTAATGAAATGTAAATATATTATATTCATAATTATTATTTAAAGTATTTAATTTACTATTAAAATTTCCACCTAATTAACAATTTATTAATTGCTTTTTTTTATTTTTAAGCATGATTTCGCGTCTTATTGTAATTTTGTCGGACGCCTTATTATATTTAGTGTTCAAATAAAAATTTATTCGCAACGTTTTCATAAAAGTAAAAAAGTAAGTAAGTAAATTTATAAAGTAAGTTTTAAAAAATAATATGTGTATACAAGAACTATGATTCTTAATTTCAATTCGTATTGCAATTTTATTTGTTTAAGATGACTACCATTAGACTGGTTGCAATTTTGCAAGAAAGGTTTATCATAAGTTTTGCTTACTGTAGGAGTGTGGTTCTTTTTTTTTTTTTTTTTTTTTTTTCAATCTATTAGCTGTATTTTTAATTTTCTCAGATCAGAATTTTTGAAAGTTAAGTGCATGTATAGCAATTAAGTAATATCAGTGAAATTATAAAAAGTTTTAAAGTAAATAAATGAGACATTAATATTGAATCAATTTTTAATGCAATAATTTTGGTTTTCATTATTTAAATAATCAGAAGGAAGAATTTTGATTATTAAAACTAACAAAACCTTTTAGTCAGAAATAGGAACATGAAATTTAAACCTTTCTTGAACTTCACAATTCTTTTTACATTTCATGTTTTTCTATCGTTATCCATTCTTGTGAAATAAATTAATTTTTAACCAGATTAATACTCGTGGGTAAAAAAAAAGGAATAAAAAGGACCTTTGAATTTGTGAATCTAAAGTTAATAATCTTCCAGAACATGAGCGTAATCTATTTTTAAATTAATGATTTTAAAACATAAGAAACACATTTAGTTGTCTACTAAATGACTTTATTCGTGGCGCAAATGCAGATATTACAAATATTTTTATCTTCTTTTAAGCTGTTTAAAGTATGAAAACTGGAATAGATTTTTTATAAATGTACTGTATTTGTTAAAATCATCAGTAAATTAGTTAGAATTTTTTATCTCAATTTTTGTTTCCTGAAAAATATTTCATAACGATAATATTAATTCAAATTGTATTAATATTATGTTAACAATTACTTGTTCAAATTAATAAATATTTGTGAACGTTTGATTCACAATTACTTATGAAATGTGTTCAAAAATTGTTTATTATCTGTTCTGATCCTTGCCAACTTGACCAAACATTCTGCAATTCTTTAGTTCAACAAAAACTTAATTAAAGGATAAATCTGTGGTGAAATATACTTATTATATGATAAAATTAACTGCTTTTATTTTGATTTTGATTTGCTCATATATTAAATTAAAATTTACAACCTTTTCAATACAGCTTGGCAAAAGTCTTCTTAGTTTTTTTTATATGTACTGTTTTATAATTTTTCTTTTGTTTTCTTAAAATACTTATTATAAATCAAATAAAAACTACCTAGAAGTAAAAATATTCAACTTGCATTTCGTTATATAGAGAATTTTAAGAATATAAAACAAAAGCGATCGCTTTAGTAGGGATTATTGTTCCAGCTGAAATATTATTTGTTTATTTCATTTTCTAATTTTTGTTTGTTTTTACATGAAAACATTTCACTAATAGTTATTTAGAAAATTCTATTCAAAATTGGCAAATGAAATTCAAAATTTGTGACAATTATTAATGAAAAATATGAGATTTAAATTTTTACTTTATGAAACAAAAATGAAAAATCTATATAGGTCTTTGTTTCCTCTTGGAGATGCTCTTCAGAAACAGGTTTTCCAAAGTATAAAGTATTAATAACCATGTCTTGTTTTGACATAGGAGAAGAAAAAAAAGATTCGGAAATAGGGAACAAAAACCCGTCTTCTTAAAATTATTATTAATAATAGGAAAAAAATCTACAAAAAAATCATAATTGTTTATCTTTGATGAGCTGAAAACTATAGTCGCTTCAGCCATTCAAGCGTGTTAAGTAAACTAAGAAGGTGCAATTTTAATGAACAGTTTAATATAAATATATGAAAATTTACATATTCATAACTTATTTTAAATCTCCAATGTGCAAAATTATTTGTAGAATTTGAATAAATTCTTTAGATAATAACTAATATAAACTATTTTAAGCTTATTTTAACTGGTAAATGCTTCAACACTTTTCTTTAAAAATATAAGGCGTTTAAAAAATTCACTCAAAAGGAAAAAAAAAAAAACTATCATAAAAAGTTATATTGAATGTTTCAAAAAACAATATTTTTTTAATTAAAAGCGTGAAGATGGGTAGCAACGCTTTTTTTTAACTCTTACATATATTTATACGTTTATTTTAAAAGTCATCGGTAAAATTCTTTCATCTTTCTTCTAACACCAAATAAATTACGCGAACAAATCTTCTGTAATTTTTTTTGTCAATATGTTTCAGCGTCACTTTTTCTTCCTTGTTAACACGACTTTTTTTCTTTCTTACTTTTTTTACACGAAAAGCCGTTTTTTCTTAACACGAGTCTTGAAAATTTTGACGCCATTATTAGATACTAATCCCTCTTGAGAGAATCAACCTCGTTTGACTTAAAACAAGGCCATTCTCTCGAAAACTGATTAAATCTATTCTTTCCACTCATTGCGGCTTTAAATATGCATAAGAAGCTATGGAAACCCGAAAGAAAACTTTCTGAAAGCTTTTTTTTTAATCACTCTCCTCTGCCGGTGGATGGGGATGTATACCATGATGTGTTTGGTTAATTAATAAATCAGTTTCTGTAAACTTAAGGTGCTAATTAAAAATCCGAAAACTGAAGGCGGAGCACTTGCTTAAAAGGAAAGCAAACATGAGGCAGGTGATAAAAAAAAAAAAACGGTTAGAGCTGAAAGTATGGAAGAGGAACATCAAATAGCGGACAAAACGTGATAAACAAAGTGTCGATACAAATAAAAGATAAAGCAATAAAAAACGGGTAGTGAGGGAAAAAACGACCCTTTTAAGTTCACTCTCAAAGTAAAGCGAATTGTTTCAGGTCGGCCAAGCTATTAAAACTAGTATATATAGCTTTTGATGTGCCAACATCGACAGAGTAGGACTCGGTTTTCGCTCTTTAATTGATGGTAAAAATTATTCTGAAGCATTAGTTTCGTCATTTTGCTTTTTTAATAGTTTAACGAGATAAAGGAGCGGAGCTGTTTAGTCATGACATGATTTAGTTTAGTTTTATTAGTTAAAAAAAAAGATGAAAAAATTGCTATTTTTTTTTTATCTTCTGTTTTTTTTTTGTTTTTTTTTTTGACGTTTTTTTAAACAAAATGTTGGTGTTAAAATTCGTGCAGTCTAACTTTAATTTCATGAAAATGCCTCACCATTACGGATTGGTCAAGAAAGTTTATTTTATTTTTTTTTATTACGGCATTACATTTTACATTAATTCATTGTTGATTTTTACAGTTTTAGTTTTTTTTTCATTGCAATAAAACAAAGGCTTTATGAATAGAATGGCCTTTATTTCGCAAGAACTACATTTCTATAACTCAGTTTACATTCATTTATCTCTTTTTGTTTTAGCTGCACTAAATAAAATTATAGCTTAATGACATACATAAATTTTGAGAAGTACCTATGATATTTCATATTTTTACACCGCGTTAAAGATTTTCTGATGTAATTAAAAATGTTTTAATTCGAAATAATCATGTGTGGTTGAGAATACGTATTTAAAACACGTTCCTGTAAGTGATCTATTGATTTTGGAAATGCATTCAGAAATTCATAGTTAAATATATTAAGATTCAAATGTATTTGATTAAAATTTATTTGAATCTTGATAGCATATTTTTATTTCCTTTCGTTAACTTTAAATAACTCCCTCAAACACATCTAGATTTTTTTTCTTTTCATTTTGACCTTTGCCTGTTTAGAAATACTCAACATTAATCTTTCTTCTAATACCAAATAAATTACACCAACAAATCTCCACACTTTCATTTAACCTTTTTTTTTCCTTTCATGGTAGCCAAAAATTATTTCTACTAGTAATCCATTATTATTCATAAGAATGTCTATGAAAATCACTCAGAAATGTAAATTTTGTTTCTAATATAGAAGGTAAATTAAAGGATTATTGAATTATTTTTCCATTTGAAACTGCAGATAAACGGATGGAAAGGAACTCAATGCGGGTTGGATAATGAAGAAAGCACATAGCTGACACCTTATTTTCCAAAACCCCATACAATCTCAAAGTCATTTAAATGAAACCAAATTTTACCTTACGAGCCTAAAATAGGATACAGAAGTTTGTACTAGAAACTTTTGATCCTAATCAGGTATGCAGTAAGCTACTTTTATTCTCTTTACGAAATTTATAGAAGGCAAATTAAAGATAATAAGCCATTCTCAGAAAATCGAAAGACCCTTGAAAAATCTCTATAAATGTTGAATTGCGTTTTACACAAGGTAAGATAAATCTGAACCTAAAAGGGAAACTTTTATCTGGTAAGTAAATATTTTTTAATTGAAGGTGCAATTAATTCTCTGGTAACATCCGCAAGTCATGAGGTATGTCTAAGCTCATAAATTTAATCATTATGAAGCTACAAATAACGTAAGTACTTATATAGCTGTATTACATGTATTTCTGTTAATGGTTTGGATCTAATTTACTTTAATATTTATTTTCGAAATTTATTAATACTTCATTCATTCTACCTTTTAAATTGACATAGTGTTTCTTGAATTATATAGGTTCTACCGTTGTGGTAAATAATTAAAAAAAGCAAAACCACGGCGATTCCGGAACGAAGACAATTTGATCGAACAGATAAAGGTAAGAATAACTTTTAAAATTATATTTTGGTCTTTCCGCATATTCTGAAGTGAAGGTATTCATTTTATTTCAGCATACAAAAATCTGAATCATCTTTTCTGGGTATTCTCCAACAGTATATTATACGTGCTATAACGAAAGTATGGAGAAATATCTTCTTTGTAGAAAACTTCCAATCACCTTGAGTACACCAACAGGCAATTTTTTTAATAAGTCACAAAACTTAATTTCTTGACAAAAAATTTTCTTTTAATTGCATCAAGTAAATTTGAATAATTTTTAGAATAATAAAATCTGAGGGAGTTGCTTTTGAATCTTAGAATTTAGTTTCTTTAATTGCTCACTTTATTATCAGTTCAAGTATAATCCTTAATAATTTGGCAGGGATTATTAGAATTCAGTAGCTTCTTTTTTACCAAATATTTTGAAGCTCATTCTGCTTTCTCCTTTTTCGGAGAAATTCATCATATTTGAATACTTCATACTATTTCGGTGATTATAGTTTATTTGTGGTTTTTACCATTAAACAACACATGCACAAATAAACTACAACTTGTATGAAATGTTAATTCTTGAAGATACAGAAAATCGTGAAATTGTCTTCTCCATCTTTTCTTGTTCTTAATCTTTGAGTAGTTAAATAGAAATAAACAATTTTTTTATTGTCCAAACAATGATT
>JAPMOR010066220.1:207305-258433 GCA_026543865.1 Argiope aurantia
GGGTGGGAGGAGGTCTTCTTTTTCTTCTTTTGCATCAAATGTGTGTTATTATATTGATGGTTATCGTTGTTTACAAAAAGGGAACAAAAATTACTAATGTTAAGAAAATTATTTAAAAAAAAAGGCTTAAAAGAAAGGAAGGATGAAAAATAGAAATCTATGGCTTTTTTCCCCCTCTACACGAAAAAAGTGCTTGAATTAATTTCCTTCTTCCAACTGCTGATTGAGCTTTAAAACTCTATATATTTATACAAGGTATTAAAGAATGAAAGCTATATATTTATACATGGTAATTAATTTGAGAATTTTTTATTGGTAAGACATCTATAACTGATAGCTACGCTTGAGAGCTTTTATATATATATATATATATATATATATATATATAGATAGATAGATAGATAGATAGATAGATACATAGATAGATAGATAGATAGATAGATAGATAGATATTTCATAATATATATAAAAACATCCTGCAAAAATTTCAAAATCGCCTTTTTCTCAATAGGAGGAGAGAAAAGTAAGAAACCCAGAAAGGGAAATCCAAAAAGTATTATATCAGCAAGATTGTTAAAAAAAATACATATTCGTTGGACAAATTTTAAAAGTACTTGTATATAAAAATTATCACATGTTTATTTTTTCGTTGTTGTAATAATTCATTGTGAATCGAATGAAACTGATTTGAAGCGAATCATTTAATTTTAAAAAGAGTGCAACCTAAGCAAAATATGAAAAGTTAATTGATTCTTCAGGAAATATGGGAACGCCCCCTTTGATATAAAGTCGGCGGTTTGAAAGAGATATTCTATTCATCATTAATTCATTCTGTGAGTCATTGCCGACGACCACTATCCACATTGCGGCGATGAAGAGCAATAGTCATTGTGGTCGAATGACCCGCGTCCCCCTTCGGGGTCCCATTAGTCCCTCCGGTGTAACAGCCGTCTCGTACAATGGGGTGTGGAGATCCCCCCTTTAATATTGTCGACGACTCTATCTATTCCTGGACTGCTATTGTGAAGGAGTACCCAAACGGAACTCGGAACACGTCTTTGGCCGTTTTTTAGAACTGCGACACCCACAATGTTTACATTCCCCCTTTTCACAACATCGCTATTGTTGTATGAGAAACATCAATCGTAACCGACCAAGTTTTATTTCAGAGTCAACAGAATCTCGCTTCGGTTTCGCTTTGATGAGAGGAGTGTGTTTTTAAGAATGCATTAAAAACCATCAATTCTCGAGAGAATAATCGTATTTATTTTGTCCTTCTTTTTCTTCTCTTTATTTTATTTTTTGATAATGGATGTAAATAGTAATTTTTAGAGTGAATAAAAGTAATTCATGAGGCATAATCAATGCACTGCGTTTTACTGCGAAAAGTCTCTTTGAATTATTTGTTATTACAGTATGGTGTTTTTCTAGTTTTAATTCTACTGCGCCGTATTATAAAAACTATTAAAATTTATCTTACTCTTCTCCTAATTTAAATTTTAATGATCAATTTTCAATAAAAGAGATATTAAATATTGCCTAACACTAAAATTATTCATCACTAGTTCTAAGATGCTTTGTATAGAACTGATTTCTATTAAAACTCGTTTATTAGTAAGATGAAGACAAATTTTCATGTTACCATATACATTATAATTTATTTTTGTAATTTAGAGCTTCAAAAAAATTTTCTTTTGAAAAGTTCATTTTAAACTAGTTTTAAAAAATTTTGATCAGATAATCATTGATGTATTATTTTGTTTTTCAGCGCTTAACTGATTATGACTATTAAATAACTGCACGAGCGTAACATATGTAACATTACGAACCTATTATTTTTCATAATTAATTAATCTTTTTCCATGGTTTATTTTGGTTTCTATGAAAATTTATTCTAATTTTATATAATTATCGAACTTCCTCCACTTGTGCACTGATTAATAATCATTTTTATGAATTTTAAACAGTAATTTATATTTTGTGCAGGCAATAAATGTTTTCATTCAGCGTCACCTTTATCTAACATTGTAAAAATTGACAATAAAAGTTAAAAAGGAAGAAATGCAGTATGTAATGAGTGAATTGGTGAATCAGATTATATTTGTAATAAACGTGTTATTAAGTTTTGAAAATGACTTAAGTTTTTTATAAGATTTTAAAACCATAAATAACTATTCTTTATTAATATATTCTTTTTTTTTTTTTTTTTGCTGTTGTTGCAGACGGAAAAGAAGATAAATCCTTTTCCAGATCATTAGTCAATCGGAAGATTGCTAGTGATATGATTGAGTTGATCTAAAACTTTTTGTTGTATAATAGTAGTGCTACATTTTTTAAATTTTATTTATTTATTTATTCATTTTTTTTTTTTTTACTTTTTGCGATTTTTTACAGAAATACATATATTTTAAAGAAATATCACATACTGAGATGATCATAGTAATACAGATTTCGAGTAAATTTCAGACAACTTCCTATAAAAGCTAAAAATCCGCAGATATTAGAAATCATTAATTTTTGCAATTCTTTCATTTACCAAATTTAAATTTTTAAAGTCATTTTTCGTTTATTTAATTAATGTCACGATCTGAAATTACACAAAAATTATTTTGAAACGGATCACGTAATTTTGAACCCCAATCAGAGATAACACTTAAATCGATACTGCTCTCCCAGTTTTCCCTCCACACCAACAGGAGAAAGTTTTGACTATCCAGAGATTCAGCACGCCCCAAGTCCTTGAATATGCCGAATCTTCCGCAGTTTCGAGTCTCAAATCTTTAAACGATCAAAAACTGAGACCTTTTCAGAGTAAGGCCACAAAAAGGTACTCAAACGTTTCCAAGGCAACCAAAAATTAAGGATAGAGGTGAAGTGGATGTTCAATAGATAGAAATAAATCAAAGTAGTTCTATGAAGATAATCATAATCAAGCACATAAAAGAATGATTATTATCTATATATATTTAAATTTATTCTTTCATTTAATCATTTGCCTAAAATAATCATTTGCCTTTTAAATAATCATTTGCCTAACAATAAAAGGAGGGATTTTTTTTTTTTCAATACAAGAATGCAATGAGCATTTATGCAAATTGAAGAGTTATTATTCCAACTACAGCTGCAATTATTAACTATTTTCAAAGCTTTCGTTAGAATCATTTTTTCATCTTCTCCTTTCTTACTGCATGGTAAATATAAATCATTTTCTTTTCTACTTAATTAATATTAATTTCTTTGCCTGTTCCAATGTGCGTGACCAAAAATAAAAAGGTTAGTTCAAAAAAAAATTTTTTAATTGTTCAAACTTATCCACCAGTCAATGGTAAGCGTGGTATTTTAGTTAAATCTTACGATTAGTTAATGTGTTTTCACCTTAGTACAGAAGATCTGCTGATTTTTCATTGTGAATCTTGAAACCGTAATCATTTATCACTACTTTCATGTAAAGTTTAGAGTTAGTCAAATAATTAATCATTAATAATATAGCACATAAAATAGAAATAGACTGAAATGGCGTATGACATGCAAGTAAGTATCAGAACGGAACTTGAAAAAACTGACGTTTAATTCTTCGCCCTTTCATCTGAAAAATGCACATATTCATTTATTAAATTTATTTTTTTTATACTGTATAAATATCAAAAAATTATTGTTAGCGTTTGTAACATCTTCACCCAAATGTTAAAAAAAATCATTTTTAAAATATGTTTTATTTTATGCATGGTTAAGTAGTCAATAAAATAATTATTGTTTCACGTTGGAAAAAAGAGAGCAATTTGCTTACAATTATTTTCGTTTTCACATTATTCTTCATTTATTATAAAAATGAAACGGCAAACAAGTTACATACTTGAACTCTTCGTGGTTTTTTTTTTTTTAAATTCATGGAAACTTGCATATAATTTCCATGAAAGGATTTCATAACATTCAGCATTTCTCAAATGCTCTGCTGATAAAGTAATATATGCTTTAAATTGGTACTTGTGAGCTCAGTAGAGCTTTAGATTTGAAAATTTTCTAGTCCTCTGAAAATTCTGACCTAATATAAACTTTTTTGAAGTTTTTCAAACATATTTAATACTTAAAAAACCGGTTGAGATTCCTTTTTTATTTGTTTTAAACGTGAATACAGCGAGCTTAGCAATTAATGTTATGATTAATGTTACCTCAAAGGATATTTAAAGCGAAATTTGTTTACTGCAAACGTACAAACCTTCCATGTTTCGGGTGTTTACTGAGTTCAATCACTTACGAAGTCAGGTCCTTTCTTTTCACTCACCAGGATTTGGCATTTGTGAGTTCAGTTAAACATTGATTTAACACATTTAAATTCAGTTGCAAATTCCCGACTGATAATTAAATTTAATTCAGTTTTATGATGGATTAGATTATATTTTCAAAAGTTTATTTAATTTAATTATATAATTTTTACGAAGTAAGTAGGATGTATAAGATGAAATAATGATAAAACGATAATTTGTTTAATTTAAAAAAATTTTTAGAAATATTTTATATACTCCCTTTATTTCTGCTAATAAAGAAACCATGATTATTCACCGAAATATTTTTAAATAATTGAAAATAAAAGTTATATAGATTTCTTTTAATTTGTATATGTACATATTTTTAGAGGTATAGAATTTTAATGCAAAGGGAAACGAGTTTTTAAAATAAATTAATTGTCCGCACAGAAAAATAAATTGAGGATGATGAAAATCAAAAATTTTATTTATTAATGTATTCATTCGGAAATAACCAGTGTTAGTTTTCGTCTCGCAGAGTGATATTCGCTTTTGCTGTTTTGAAACATATTGATTTTGAAACAATTTAAAATTAATAAAATCGGTAATCTGAGGAATTCAATTCAGACAGGCTTTAAAATTATGTTCTCTGAGCATGGCTTCATTTAAATTGGAAAATGTTGATTAAAACTTCATGCGTTTGATGCCATATTTAATTGCGATGATTCTATGAAAAACAAGTATCTTAAACGGTTTGTGTTATTGACAGTGATTGCGAATTCATAGCAGTCTGCATCGAAAGAGCAGCCGTTCATACGATTTTGCGCAATTGTCTGTTAAGCATTAATATAGACTATTTAAGATTTATCATCCATTTAATAAACTGTGCAGAAACATTAAACCGCAAATAAAACTTCTTTGCGTCCCTTTAGCTCAAATTAATTTACTTGAATCCGCAGCTTCATCTATTTACACACGATTCCGTTAATGTTATCATCTAAAGCATCTGGATGAGTTTTCCTATCCATACTATTAAACATTATTGTTTCCTTATTTATCTAAGTCTTTTCTTGGGAGCTGTTCTAGATTTAAAATCCATTCAGGAAGACACGCCAAAACATTACGGGGCACATAAATCTTCTTTACGTCTTCTTTTAATTAAAATAATTCTTATGGAGGGAGTCATTCAATTTGGCAAGGCGTTAGTCTGCGACCGAATCCAGTGATGGGGGAAAGGGGGGAGTAATTAATAGCGTTATTTGAATCCCGTCTTCGAATACAGCCTGCCTCCTTCCAAGGCGTTGCCCTTCCCCCCACCAACTGCATCTTAGCTCAGGCGGAATTTCTTGAACAAAAATAATATTCCCGAGTCAAGGCGGTATAAACAAGGAGCTTTAATACGAGCCTGCCTATATTTGTTGTAGCAACAAAGTTTGAGAATTATTGTGCTTTCAAGCACAATACCGAAACATTTGGTAAGCGCCACACTTGCCTTAATAAGGCTGGAGTCGAGGAAATTAGGCAAATGCGATTAATGATGTGTTATGAGAGGGCCCGGGTGTGAGGAAACTATTGAGGGAAGAACAGCTACGCTCCATTCCATCGCACTTGACTTTGACCAACCTCGGTGGGCCCGTTTCAAAATTTCCCTCCGCAACAGTAACGCAAATTCACGACTACATTAGTGGGAGAAATGAACTTAAAATCTCTTTCCATTCTTTCCGTTTAGTCAAGGGAAACAGTTGGGGCAAAAATGAGTGGGGGCCCTGACTACATTAGAATGCCTCCTGCCTCTGAATAAAATAAAGATTCGGCTGTTGCCGGGACTGGGCAAGGAATTCAACGTCAACAGACGAACTGGATGGCTTGTGCGTGGCTAGACAGTCTGAATTCTTTTCTTTGGAAGAATGTCAGATTTCCTTAGTAACAATGCGATTCTTAAAGTGGTGGGGAAATGGAGGGTGGTTGAGAAATATGTAGCGAAAAAAATGAAATAAATTTAAAAAAATCTTTAAGGATTTTTCATCGTTTTATAAAAATAATTTAAGATAATCTTGAAACTGTAACTGTATGTTGATCACCACAATGTTTTTTTAATTAATGTTTTGTTGAAGAAATAAAAGGTATATTTATAATACATTCTATCACTGATAATTAGGAAGATGATTATTATTTTTTCAATTAATTTTTTATCACTGAATGGCAATAATTCATGATTCAAAGATAAATAGAGAACATCTTTAAAGTGTTTTGTACTGTTAATAAAATTCAAATAAAAATATTATTTCTTTAAAGTTTAAAAAAATCAAATTACTTAATTGAATAAATTATTGAATTCTGTGGTGTCTAGACTGTCTGAGGAAACAATGAGAAAATTTAACGAATTTCCTTTCGCTTCATTGATGAAATTTAATTGTTATGTAACTATAGCTCAGATAAAGAACAATCCCATTAGACTTTGTAGGATTTGTATTTTACAATGGAAGTAAGAAAAAAAATTAATCTGGCTCTATTATTATTTTTTACATAATTTCGTAATAATTCTTTTGGAAAACTGCAGTCTCTCTGAAAGGTATAAGAGAATAAAGGTTTTTTTTCCCTTTAAAAAGACAAAAGTTATTTGATCTAAATCAATGAATTGTTAACATTCTCGAATACAAAGCTAAAACATAAAAAAAAAATCCTCAGATGAAAGTTAATATATTCCAATATCTCTCAGAATATTCATACTGAGGGATATTGGAATATCTTTAATCTATCTATCTCTATCTATCTATCTATCTGTTCTGTCTATCTGTCTCTATGTATAGAATCTACACATAGATTGAAAAAATTATAAAAAACTTGGTAGATTTATCGCACTACATTATTCTTTTGTTAATAAACAGGTTTTTCATTCATTACTTTTATTTTTTAAGTAGATGACGCTTCAAATGCTGGTTTTTAGTAATTCAACTTTATAAATCTAAAATTAAACCCTACTCCTTATTCCTTGCTTAACAAATGAGTAAACATAAACAAATAAGTAATGAAATTTTTAAAAATTGAAAATTTGAAAAGATACCAATGGTGATTATGAAAACTAATTTGAAAAATAAATTATTTTTGGCATGGAAAATGTTCTTATTTTTGATGCAAGATAATTTTAAAGAGTTATAACAGTTTTTGAAAAAGATTTAACAGATGATTATTTGATACCTATTAATATTATTGCCTTCATGTGACTACACTCTGAATACTTCGAAATTGTATCAACAAAAAAGAAATTACTTTCTGATTACATTTTCATCACATCATCTCGAATTAGCAATATATTTTATAGTTGTTGTTGTTGCTTTTCACTGATAATGCTCAATGCTGCCAGGAAGTGTATTTGAAAATCTAAAATCTAAATACCATATACTGGTATTGGTAACCTGGTATTGTATAAACTGACACTTAAAAATTTCCCACAAGCAATTTTTATTTGATCTTTCCGTCTCCTCCCCTCATAGAACAATTTAATTTTATCAATCAAAATGGGAAGAAAACAATAAATGAGTGTTTTCCAATACAAATGAGGTTTTTAAAAATTTCAATTCAATAACCCCTCAATCTGATTTTTTCCTTCCGTATATAATACTCTTGTTAGATACATGATGACACAATAAGGGGCTGATCTTGCTTCTAATAAAATTAGGATTGATATTACCGACAAGAGAGAGGTTTGCAAAGTTTTGTATAAAGTATGGGATAAATTCAATCTTATGGACCAAAATATCTAACATTCTCTAAATTCCTTACATCTGCATAAATAATATTTATAGGAGCTCTCATGTTTAGGAAATTTTCTTTTTTTTCAAATTAGTGACAAAGAAATGTTAGGCATTCATTTTTATAGTTAAAATTTAATTATTCGGAAAATACTTTATTCAAAAGTCATTTTATTTGTTCAAAAACTATTCACTTATGAAAATGGTAATGCTATTGAAATTATTTTCATTTATTTTACCAAATTAGGTCTTTTTGCTAATCTCAGATACATATTTTTAAATTCTTCTAAAAAAAGAATTAGAAGCACTTATTATTTTTAATGAAAGTTATATAATCATGTTTTGATTCTAAATTATGTGAGACTTGTTCTTTTTAAAGATAAACATCTACTTTGCAGCATTTAAAAATAGCTTTATGTTGCATTATTTCTCAAAAAGTACTTGAAAGTTAATTGTTTAAAAAGTACAAATCTTTTCAACTTTCTAAAAAGCATCAATGTATCAGAAGTCAAAGCATAAGAAGATTCTGCATTTTTTAGAAAAATATATAGAAAATTTTAATTATAAAACTTTTAATTATAGATATGTTGAAATCTGTGAAATTTTTTTAAAGTAGTAACTACATAAAATATTTCCAGTTTTCCCTTCGTGTTTCAGTATTTAGCTTAGTTGTTACCTTTCATGATAAGAAATATAAATATCTTGGGCTTTTATTGAATAAAAATTTGACCACATTTTAGAGAAATCCGGAGTTTTTAATCTTCTTGTACTTTGAAGACCTAATATAATCAGCATTTATACTTCACGAACATTGAGAAATAACTTAGTAACTTAAAGTTTATCTTTTCTATAGTAATCTAATTTTCTATCGTTTATCTTTTCTATAGTAATCTAATTTTCTATCTTTTATATTTTCTATAGTAATATAGTAATATTCTATAGTAATATAGTAATATTCTATAGTAATATAACTTTAGTTTATCATTTGTAGAAAATATTTAGAATGAGAAATTAATAAAACCCCTTATATAATCCTTTGCCAAAAGCATATAAAAAACAGAACATAGTATTATTAATTTACTGACGCATTCGGCAGCCTCTTTCCGTGATTTTAATAATAAAACTACAGAAAATTTAAAGGATTTTTTTTCTTTTCGAAATATTTCTTAAAACCAGTCACATTATTATTCCAATACTGTGTCTACTTTGGCATGAAAAAGCTGAGATACTATTAACGATTACATGCAAATCCATCTTTCCACTTTACAGATATATTTACATAAGTTACTTTATTTTATTTTTAAGTGCATTCTTATTGAAATGTTACTTCTCATTTTTCATAGAATAAGAAAAATGAATTATTGGTAATTAAATAAGTAAAACATCTTTTCAATAAATAGGAGAAAATCACTTTAATTACTGTGTAAGATTTGTGTGACACCAACCCCGCTTTTGTTTCATCATCGAATAAAGAAAAAAAAATTAAAAAAATCATTTGTAAACAATCAATCTAATTTCCAGTTTAAAATCACCATAATTACTTTTAAAATATTTTAGTTCACATTGTCACTCTTTAAAATAAATAAGCTAATTTAGTACTTTGGCCGGTATTGTCACTCCAAAATTATTCTTAAAGAAAGTAATCGTTAATGTTTTAGGAGAAATATTCTCAACTTAAAGCTCTTACCAGCTCTGTCCAAAGTTTAAAGTGAGGCAACCAACAAACAGTTCATTAGTGCTCAACCCCCTACTTGTATAATTTGCTACCTTATGCAAACGAGAAAGCCGTGCATTTTTATATAAACGGCGCCCCAAGATGGCAAATCGCGCGGGAAACGATTTGCATTCAGGTAGTCTGTGATCTGTGATAGAAGTATGATTAATGACGCCGCAGCTTTAGCTTAATAATTACTTTTTATCCTTCCTTCTACGCGGTCACAACAATCTCCAGCCTGGATTGTTTAAATAGCTTGTAACATTATTTTGAATAATGATGAAAACTTTTTGCTTCCCCGCTTAACTTCCTCATTTTTTCCTTTTTCTTTTTTTGTCTGATTCAATATCCGTCCTTCCTGGTTTTAGCATAGATTTCTAATCCATTCTTTCTTTTGATAAGATTGAATATTTTATATTGCAGCAGACATTTTAATCTTTGCAGTCTTAACACTACAACTGAGAAATATTTACAAATGGTTTTGTTTTAAAACTTTCGGAAAATATCACTTTCATATTCTGATAATTTGTAGATGATTGTTATTAAGCGTTGGTCTTTTCTAAATGAAACATAAATGAATGCCAATTATTGATTGTTATTTGACTGTTTTCGAAATTTTTCCGTCCGTCGGTTTTTAATGACTCAACCGTTTATGTTTTAATTATACTAAACATGAATAAATAATGCCATGCGATTACTTAAAAATAAATTATTAAGAAGGCAAAGGTGTATGCTTTATTCACTAAAGTTTTTTATTAATTCTTGTGAATTAATGACTTTGGAAATATCATGAGGAAATTTGTGACGAAATTTTTATAAGGGTTTGATAAAACACTGAGTAATATTACTAAGTTTATAATTTTAAAATTTTTGAACACGCCTTTTGAAAATAACCCCACCTTCAGTTTTAAATAAAAAATAATTTAATTAAAACTTAAATAAAAGATATTTAACTTAATGGAAATAACTAAAATATATAGATTCATATAAACGAAATATGTTTAACATTTATAAATTTCTATTTCCACCGTACCGAACAATCGGTATTCAATTAGACTTCATTAACTCTTTTCTCCTCGGTTTCTTTTTAATTGAACATTTTGTAAGTGCGTTTATAAAGAAAGGAAAAGAAAATCCAGGATGCTTGGAGTAAAATCCTTATCCCAAAATATTCAGTAATAAATATTTCCGTAAGTAATTTTTTACTCAATCATTTAATTAAAATAATATTTTAAAATGTATTTTAAGAATTTCATTTGATAGGAAATATATAATTATATACATATTTCCCTATTGTTGTATTCCGCTATTTCGCAAATACTGTATGCTTGAAATTTTACATTAAATAAAAGAAATAATGACAGCTTTAAGAAATATAACAACCTTTTCAAAACAAATCTATATGCCAGTAAACTTGAGACATAGAAATTCATCTTTAAAAAATATATCAAAAAGTTGATAAAAAATCGACTTACAGGAACATTAATTCATTAACATTATCGCAAAATGGAAAATCATTTAAAGCCTAAATAAATAATAATCCATTCCATAAAATTTATTATTTCCCAGATTTTATTTAAAAATGAATATCAGTTCAGGCATGCATAGTTTCACTTCACTACAAATTTAAGAATTTAAAATTGTAGATTACTCGATTGCAAATGAATAGGTTTCAATTTCTCAAGAAAGTGCGGTTACTTAATGTTTTCTGGAACAATGAATCAATGTAATGCGTAGTTGAACATTTGCATAATGCATTTAACTCGGGCTCGCCCATTTCTCAAAATGTTTCATCCAAAGACAATCCAACTAACAATTTCAGGAGACATTGTTGTAACCCCATCTAATCTTTTCTTCCTTTCCCTGCCTTATGTTCCACAATAATGGTAAACCCATTAAGGTCCTGTGATTCATTCCGTCAATGAATGCGAAACATATTCTCACCTATATTACCATCTTACCCTACTTCTTCATAAATTTTCAAAACAATGTCCAGCTCAACGTTATGAATGGCTTATCCATTGACTACAGTCGGAAATCCCTGTAATGGACTCTTTTCTGCAATATCCTTCAAAGATCTCCCTGGTAATATATACAGTGCTGAAGTGAAATAACTGTCTATCGCTGGGGGAGAATTTTATTTTAAAAATATTCCAACAGAATGTTTAATTCTTAAAGGGATAAGTTAATGTATTTCTCTCGTAGATAAGTAAATTTGTCTGCTATCTTGTTTCTGAATTTATTTCGAAATTTCATTTGAGCAATATATATTGCTGCAGACAAATTACGAATTTCTCTTTCAAACATTGTCACATTTTTGTAATTAATTACGTTGGAAATTTCATTCTTATGCATAAACGAGTTTGCATAATCGTATTTTTTTATGTGTATGTGTACGTGTGTATGTACAACAAGAAATAGTTTAAATATGCTTTGAATTTTAAAAAAATTGTCATTCTTCTTGTACGTCTGTAGGACGAGTTATTTCCTTGTCGGCTCTAATGATAAATTTCTAGAGTATTTCGGAGTTTAATTAACAACTTGTAAAATTAATTAAAATTTAAGGCATTTTTTTAGCCTTACAAGTATTTCGCAATTAAATTTTAATTTTATTTTGTGTATCGAAGTATGTTTGAATAAATCTTATATGCCTTACTATATAATTTGATTAAAAAATGTCGTAATGATGTAATATTGTAACATAAAAAAGTGATTAATTTTTTTTTCATGAATATATATTTTGCACCTTCTATACTTTTACGTATAAATCCAAGAACTTTTATTTAACAATAAATTTAATAATAAAGATCCCGATGCATCATTAGACGTATATAAAATGAATTTTGAAAATTTTAGATAGCTGAATTAATATGAAATTTATTTATTGATTATTTCTTCTCAGTAAATATTTTTCCGAAAATGCTGTTTCATGAAAAAATATACTGACATATTTTAAATGATATTTCTTAAAACCAGATGATGGGATAGATGAAGTCGCTTAATTAATTCAAATGTCTTGTAATCATGTGTAAAAGGATATAGGTACATTCCCACTCTTGTTCGGCTTTAGAAAAGAATATCTCTTTTGTAACTATTTGAAAATTTTTCTTTGATCAATGCTGTATATTTTCTCCACAATTATTTTTCATGACAAAGTTAGTGAAATTCTTTTGATAATGCTATAGATTTCAAATGCTTTAATTTTTTAAAAAAAAAAGCTTTTCTGACATTAATTTTACATCATGCGCATCATAACAAATTAAAATGGCGTTCAAACTCAATAAAAATTATTGAATGGATGTTAAATGGCAAAGTAAATTTTGTCAGGGTCCTCAAAAGTAAGCCTAAGGTATTAACTCAGTAAAATAGACTTACCAAAATAAAAGATAATCGGTAGAATTAAAGGACCTTTTATAGAGAATTTATGATGACTAATTATTTTAACTTATTTTTTTCTTCAAAAAACATGTTTTGCCGAAAAGTAAATAAATGGAAACTTTATTTTAGTACATTTTTTTCGGATGTGTAAAGGGTGATTGTTTATTGAATAAAATCAAAGCAAAATCATTCCTCTATATTTCAGTTTGATTTTCCATGTATCCATAAAAATAAATACGTAGTATTAAGCAGTTGCAAAAAAAAAGTAATTTTTATAAAATTAAAACGAAAAAGAAAGTAAATTTAATCACAAAAGGAAAAATACAAATATATATTTTTAATTTCCTCGATGTTTCAAAAAGATCTGAAAAAAAGTTGTGTATACAATTTAAACATATTATGATATGAAGAAAATTAAACTGTCTTGAAAGACAGATACAATTATAAATTTACAAATTTTCCTTTCTAGTATTACTTAAAATTGTATTTGAATCAAAGAAATCAATTTTATCAATAATTACTCAAAGATACAAATATCTTCAAACATGTTTGCCAAGTATTTTATTTTCATTTAAAAAAGACTCTTTTTATAAAAGTTATATATTCTAAACGAAATAAAAAATATACTTCTATTTAAATAAGAATAATAATAGGTGCAATGTATATAAGAGTATTTATATTTACAAATTATCATATATATATATATATATATATATATATATATATATATATATATATAGTTTTCCAATATAAAAAGTTCAGTCGAAAATTGATTTCTGGAAAGAGGATTAGACTTTAACCAGAAACTAGATTCTTCTAAAACCTTATACTTTCTGCATTTAGCTCTGATTACAAACATGATCCTGAATCATTAAGCGTTTTCGTTTGTTCTATTCATTCAAGTTTCACTGTCAGTAGTTCCATTTCCAGAACTAATTCAATTTGGACCTGATCTACTGTCCGAATCTGCTGAAGTCTTTACCCAGTTTCCTTCAATTTAACGATAAGGAAACTATTAATTCAAGACCTTTCGAAGATGTGTCAAGTTTCCTCGTTGAAATTCCCTTTAAAACGATTGGGGCTCCCGAAACATATATATAGATGTTTGCTGCAATCGATTTCTTGATGGTTGAGAATGAGTTGTAAACCAATAGTTGGATAATACGGCATTGATTCTTTCTCTCGCACGTTTCACGTTTGGACTCATTACAGATCATTGATTTTTATGAGTCAACTTTTCAGATACGAATATCATTTCAGAAACGTATGTGCATTCACTGATACTATGGACCACACATATAAAGTACCGATATCTAAGTTAATTGCTCTTAAGTTTAAAGCATTTTCAACCAAGAGAGGTAAAATTTGATTCACCGCTCAGAGTAACTTTAGGTATAACAATGCAGAGATGTAATATGTTATACGGATTGCTAATGATGGTTTATTTGACTTGTATGGCTCATAATCACATTATATAATAAATGTACAGAGATATTTGTGTTTTATTCGATATTGAAGGATTTTTTTAAAAAAATAGTTTAATGCTGTGATGGGAAAAATCTGAAACTGTGATAAGGTCTTTTATGTTCTTTTCAAATCCATTTTTTTAAACTTTTATTGACTTTGTGAAGAAGAATCATACTGCATTACGCTATGTTATTTTTGGATCAGAAAAGCAAACCTATTCAATATCTATCAACTTGTTTTACTACGCGTTTCTGACTAATGCATGATATTAATGAGACATGTTTTATAACTAATATTTAATTAATTTCTTAAATTACTCAGTAGCGAATTTTCAACCATACTTTCAATTAATGTTTACACAACGTGATATAATGAAGCATCCTTAATGGTTTTTGAATAAATAGATAACATAACTCTCCCTAGTAACATTCTCCCAAATTAAGGAAATTTCAGGAATAAAAATAACTAAAATATTTTCATGCATATTATATTCTGTAAGAAATTTTTGCTTTTTTTCCTGTAATTTCTGTTTGTTGATTTCTAATAGTCAGTAATAGTCATAAGCATATTAAATTTAGTATTTGTTTCATTAATACGGACCTTAGAGCTATTTCTATATCAGCAGTTTTCGATGTCTTTTTTTTTTATCATATTAAGAACAAATTTAAGATTCTTTCAAAGTGCTAAATATTCATTTTCTATAAAAAGGCTGGATGAATGTATTTAACTAGATAAAAACACTATCCCATTTTATATTATAGAGTTTTGAAATTTAAGATGTAATTCCATATGGAATCCAAAGGGATAATACAAAAGGATAAAATTGAGAAGAATGGCTTTGAATCTAAAAGTCAAATACCATTGAATGAAATCTACTTTCAAACGTTTATGCGTCTTTAATTGATATTTCATCTGAATTTATCATCATCTAATAATTCATCTTTAGTTCATCCTGTTTCATTTCTATATTAATATGTGCATTAAAGCAACAAAGAATTTTGTAACCTTATTATTTTATGATTTTTTTCTCCTGACCAGAAAAAGCTTTATTATTTTTTAAAAAGTCCGTATATCTGTTTTTCTAACTGAAACGTTTCATCTTCTGATCACCTGACATTAACAAAATTCTTTAGACAAAAGAAGAGCAGCAACATTCTGTCTAAAATTCAGTCCTAGCAGTCCTTTGAATGGAATGAACATTTGCGACGGTGTACGCGAATCTCTTCTAAACGCAATGTGATCTCATTCATCATGACCGTCGATTACGGGACCGAAAAACAATTCATCATTTGTGACAAGAGAGACGAAGGGAACCACGTGCTTGTCCAACCTTTCGCGTCCATCTCTGTCACGGATACCTTATACAGTCATTTCAAAACATCGCAGGGTAAAATAAATTAAGAATTTCTTCTAATTGATTTCTACGTGTTGCTCTTGAAATTCGTATTTAGTATAACATTTCGCAACAATTCTTACCCATTTTGCCTTTTTTGTATTAATTATCAGTAATTTGATGATTTGCCAATAAATTTTAATACAGAAAGTAATTTATTTTCTGCATTTTTCACTTCAATAAAAAAATTTTAGCAAATAACTTTGATGAAGTGATTCATGATTTTAATTATTTTAATTAAAATTTTAAAATCATGCCGTAACAAATCAGAATTTAAAAAAATTGTTCAGTTTACGATAAAAACATTTTTAATGTTTTTTTAACTCGAATTTGATCAAAACATAAAATTTAGCATTTATGTTATTAATAAGCCTGGATAATTTTAACTAATTAAATACCTGGTTTATTCGAATTCGAATTGCATGATATACTCATGTCCAGAAATTAAATTTCCAAAGAAAAAATACAAATACATAAAAAACATATAATACAAAAAACAAATAAAGAATTTAAATTTAATTCAAAACGATCAGACAAATATTAATGTATCATTTTATTATAAGAACATGCAAAATATAATGGAACAGGAAAGAATCTATTTTTCCCATTCCAAACAATATTGCTGTATTTTGATATTTCAGAGTATAATTATTTCTTGGTAATTTACAAATATTGAAAAAAGAGTTAGAGAAAAGTTTCTTCGAAATTTAAAGGAAAAAAACTTGGGTTTTTAATTTTACTGAAATCATCCCATTAAAACCTATGGAATAGAAAATGAGGGGAAATAACGTTGCCAAACTTAGCAACATTAATACAGTCACGCAGTTACATCACTAAAAGCGAAAAAAAAAGTTGAAAGGGCAGCATTACTAAGAATATAAGACGGGAAAATAAAAATATTCATTTATTTTACTTTTTTCGGCTGCATTTTTCAGATTTACCTGATATATATAAAGTGCTCTGCTCCGATTTAAATTTGAAATCCATTTCGCATCTGATAGAAAGAACAGATATGATGTCATAGGGATGTGATAGGAAGACAAAATGACTAATATTTTTTGTACTATTTTATCTTATTATGATCTCGCATTGAACTGACGTCATTAAATTTGGTATATAGTCTTGCTTAAATTAATCAAAATTTGTTTAGAAGTATAAACTTCAATTTAAAAGTTCAAAATGTTGTTTATCATGGACTTTCTAGATTATTACAAATAAAACTTCGTTATTGAATGCCGATTCGAAATGAAGTGTTTCATTGAGCATGGCTTTTTAATAAAATAAATGACTAAATAAATAAAATAAATGACTAAATATAAATACTTCTAAATTACAAACTTTAGGAAAACTATTTTTTATTTAAAAACTCTTTGATAAATTTTGACTATTTCTTTTGCTAAGCAATTTTTCTTTTATCACTAGTGTTATTTCACAGATTGAATCAATAATTGCAAAAAAAAGAGCATTTTTTAAATAGCTTGATTTCAAATTACTTTATTCTCACATTAGAAAACACAAAACAAAATATTCATGAATCCTCTCATTCCAAGCTTTTTGGTAGAGTATTTTATTAGTGCTAAAAATAATAAATAAAAGTTAAAAGCTATTTTTAATTATTCATAAAAGTTTATTACTTGTTTTGGTATCTTAAGAACTCAAAGAGTTCTTGAGGATGTAATTCACTGAAATGGTGCGGTTTTAGAATAATTAAAATTACACGAAGCATAATAAGTTTTAAAATACAATTAGCTCAAAGGCTATTATTTAGCTATTATTAGTTTTAAAATACAATTAGCTCAAAGGCTATTATTTAGCTATTATTTTCCATTGATTATTTTAAACCAAATGAGCAATTATAAAAATTTTTTTATTTATATTAAATATAGAAAAAATTCATCATTCCTGATCGATTAATCACTTTTAATGATGATGCGAAGAAAAAATCAGTAAAGAAGAAAACTCCGTTGGACGTGAGAAATATACCAAAAATATTTACTGTATTTGCTGCATTATAGTTGGTCAGAAATATATATTTTTTCTGTAAATCAAGGTAAAAGATATTTAATCAAAAACAACTGCGATGCGCAAGTGACTAAAAACATTAGGCATTAAAAATATTAAAACACACTTATGATCAACATATATGTTACTGCTAGTGTAATTAATAGGTTAGGTTTCTTAACGATCTATAAAAGTGATTAATCTTTTTATCACGTTATCGCCTTTATTAATTATTAATAATATTTTTTATTGACGAACCGAACGTCTATGTTGTGTGTCTGTATTGAGTAGTGCCTGTAAAATTTATGATATATATATATATATACATCAAGAAGATTTGTTTTTTCCAAAAATAATTTATCAATACATCCTTCTCCGGATGGCTTCTCACTCCCTTTGCAATGGAAATATATCTCAATATTAGACCCTTCATCCCTTCTATTATGTGGATGATTTGTTGATCATCTGGCTTGAGACAGCCGGGGTGATATTTCAATCAACACACCCATGATAACCCCATCCTTTCGGTCCCCAAATTTGCCTTTCCCCTATGCCATTTGACCAACACTCGGCAGCTTTGTTTCCACTCAATATAAGTTATACCCCTCCCTTACAATAAAGACCTCTCCTGCCTAATATGTGGCCTCCCCTTTTTTGAAGTATGTTTTCAACCCCACCCCTTGATATCTTCATTTATCCATGAACCACAACAACCCACTCCCCCGACTTTTTTATATCCCGTTGATGTTGGGGTAAGGCTAATGGTGAGATGTACTTCAAACTTTTTACGATCGACCCATATAATAAGCTCGATACGCATACAACGGAGAAACAATCTCATCAAAGTCTGATGAGGGAAGCCTCTGGAATATAGTTTCATAAATGTACAGCTATTTGCGTCATGCTAAAGTTTGATGTACGAGGTAAGAAGCATTGTGGTACAAAGAGAAATTACCAAGTATATCTATTATTTGAAAGTCCATTTCTCTAGATTAACTACGTTTTAAGGCAGCAGATCGAAACAATAGTATTGTGAAACGGAAAATAGATAGTGAAAAATGATCAAAATTTAATCGAAATTTTCTTCCCTCCATGTGCCAAAGATGAATGATTATAAGCGCATTTTTTTTTTTTTTTCGATTTTTACCGAAAAATTTTGAGAATATGCTGAATCATATTTCGTAAAAAGTAAATTTCAATGTTTCCAATACCTTCTTATTTATTGGAAACACTGCTAGTCAATTATTTATAGAACATATATTTTTATTATAGTTTTCAATCCTCCTTGTAGACATCAACCCTTTAAGTTTAGGAATTTTTTTTATTTTTATTTATAAGTAAATCTTTAATAATGTGAAATAATTCAGTGTCATAATAATGTAATATATTCAGTACTATACTTACAGAATAATAGAATAATATAATTCACTTTAATCTTTCTAGCTTAATATACTATATATAATTTTACTGTATAATTGAATAGTGATTTCTACATTTCCCGCAGCAAGAAGATTTTTTTTGATACTTTTAAAAATGTTGTTATTCTGGCCTCATTAGTTATGAATATCTGAATTAATGAAAGCGTTTAATAAATTTCAATATTATCAAAAGTTAAAAGTTCCCATTCAAAGTAAATTCCTTTGATATTATTAGTTTTTTTTTATGACATGCGTTTTGCATGATGATTCTCTTTTATGGGCGTTTACTTTTAATACTTTCTGTGATTTAAATAGGCAGAAATTTAAAAAATTTAATTAAACTTACTGTCTTAACTATTAATAGATTTCTCAAGCGTTCTTTTTATAAAACAGGACTTGTTATGAAATTAGAAATATTTAATACTTTCCAATTTTAAATTATCTTTATAAAATGGAAAAAAAAGAAAAATTGTCAGGATTATATGCTGTGTTTAATCGAAACATTTAAAACAAGGAAATATAACATGAAAAATAAATTATGAAATTTATATAATTCTCATTATTATGAGAATTATATAAATTGCATAACCAGGAGCTGCATGAAAATAAGTATTTAGAAATTGCTTTAATGGGTTAGGTAACAATCACAAAAAAGCAAGAAATTCTTTAGGTCGAATTAGATTCAAGGATTAGAAACTTTTATGAGATATTTTAACATAATTATCCACATTAAGAAACATTACTAGTTTTTCCAGCTAGTTCGAAATTCAACATGCTTTTTTACTTTCATTAAAAAAAATATTTAGGAACAAAGTTTTTGAAACAACAGCTACGATTTATTTTTGAAATTATATAGAAGATATCTTATTTCATATTATTAAACTAGGATGCATTTTTTCATAATGTATAGCATGCAATAAATTTGAAAATCTAAAACAAAAAGTTTCTAGTGTTTTCGATAACTTTCTAGAATTTGAATCCAAACTCCTAGCATAATCTGAGATGTTATACCAAGAAATGACTTAAACATCAAAGTTACTCCAAGACGACAATATCGAAACCCTGATATCTAGGTATCTTCAACTTTCTGGTCGAATAGTTACAACTGGTTAAAATAAATGCACAAGCATTCATTTCTATCCTCACTGAAATGGGCCAGAGCGGCTTATATCTTTATTCCACGCCGACGATGCATGCTGTAGAATCTGTTTTTGAAATGTGAATAAAATTCCGAAGATATTTATTTCTTCGAATGTAGACTAGAACAAAAGTTTCGCTGGATTTATCTACGTTTCTTATTTCTAAAGTAAGACACCATTTCGGAACGGTGACTTCATTCTGGAACGATTTTATTTGCACACCTACGTGAGCCCACACGAAGGGAAGAAAGAAAATAAATAAATAAAGACAGGAAAAATTCAGTAAAGAAGAAAGAAAAATAAAAAAGAATTCCAAAACCACCTCAAATTGAGGCAGCGAATTCATTCTATTGTGAATCGCAGCGCTCGCCTCGAAATACTTTCGAACCGAAACGCATACGGAAAAAGCAATTCGTAGAGTGGCTTTACGTTCATAAGAAAGTGGTCGGGCCATCCATGGAATATGTATATGAGGTAGAGGTGGGCTCGTAAAGGAATAAAAGAGCAGCCCAAAGTTACCGACTTTCCTCCGTAACCCAGTCATGGATCATTAGTCACATTACAAGGCTCCCCCGTCTCAGCTTCCGCAGTTCTTTGCTTCCTTCTTCGTACTTTTCGGCTGCCTTTATTAAACTCCCGGCCCCCGAGTAATGCATCAAACTATTCTCTCAGCCCCAGCACTAATAACGCCCTCACTTTTTCCTTCCCACAATGGCTGCGGGAAGAAGAAAGTCGTTCAAACTCATTATCTGATCCGGAACAATATTTCTTAAATTGACTCCTTTTTTGAACCACATTGCCTCGCCTATTAAATCATTTTCTTCTTTCGTTCGCACATCGATCCTCGTCTTTTATGCTTCGAATTCATTCTCTTAGCCCTGGAGGGAAGCCATTTAGCAGCCTATTGCGGATGGAACGCCGCCCCACCAACAATGCTCTAGATTAACGATATGGCATTTCGACACAAAGACAGAGAACAATTGCTTATACTTATGCTATTTTTATGTTCAGTTTTACGAGGTTCTAAGAATAAATTCAAATGAGGGGACCATTTAAACTATCATGCTGCAAAGCATCGAAGACATCTTAACGATTTTTTTTTTGTCTCAAATTACCTAGAATGAATGTGCACTGTAATTGAATAGTTTTTTTTATGATGAAACATTCCAAATTTAATAAATGACAAACCTGTTTGTCGCAATAATATAAATGGGAAATTCTTGTTTACTTTTTATGTTAAACATTCAGATGATATCTTACAATGATTCTAATGTCTAATGTTTCAAATTTATTCCTTTAGAATGGGAAGCTACTTAGCAACTAATTTCGTTACATTTCCAACTTTGATTCTCCATTGTAGAATGATAACATGATAGTTTTATACAGAACAATTATTCACACTTATCTTCTTTTTATGCTCGATTTTACGATAACACAAAAGTTCATTCTAAACAGGGATAATTTAAACAATCTTGAAGGTATTTTTGCATTGTTTTATTATTGTTTAAATGGTTGTTTGAGAAAAATGAAGAAATAGAACGTAACTGTATTAATTTTTCACAATTTGATTAATTAATAATAAATAATAATTCTATTTATTGAATTAAAATCCCCCGAATTATTTTACCTGTCACTTAACAATGCAAGAAAATATCTCAGAAAAATGGTGATAAATCAAAACATAGGAAAGAACAGCAAAATCAGAAAAAAATTACACGAGCTTAAGGAAGTGATTGTAAATTTGAAAAACAATCAGTGCAAGTGTAATTCTTGCTTATTGTGTCCATAGATCGACTAAATAAATTTAAATAAAACGAATGTAATTTAATTGTGTAGATGAAATCGGTTTCGGAATTTAAGAACTATGATTTATATGGTCATATTTAAAATATGCTCAAAAAATTATTAAGAAAATACCTTCACCAAAATTTTGATTTTTTTTTCACACAAAGAAAACCTATTTACGTATAAGATATATTGTATTGAAATTTTTTGCTTCTCTTATTCTAAAATAAACATATTAATAATGCACTATTTAATATATTAATCTAAGGAAGTTCAGTTACTTAAAAACTTTTAGAGTAAAATTAAGTAAAAATTGATTGAGAATAGCTTTTAACTTACATGGACTTAATTTCTACAATTTTCGAAATAAAAATTGCAAAAAGTGAATAGGTATAAAATACACACGCATTATTTATTTTGTTTCATTTTATTTTTCTTATATCAACAGATCTGGTTAAGTCTATTTTTAACTTATATACTGGGTATCACTATTTAAACACAAATAAAATACTTATTAAAATGAAAATTTATTTGCATCCTCATTGAACTGGATAAAGTAGTAGATACATGATGATTATATATTTCTAATTATATTACTTAATTTTTATGCAAAGAAAGAATTTTTTTTTCTTATTTTTTATTTAACATATTTTAAACTAATTTTCATTTAGATTTGGAAATATTGAAGCAAAAATTCATATGATTGAGAATAATTAATAAGATATGGAATTTAGATTTCCATAACTCATTTTAAATTGGCATGTTCTAAAGTAAATAGAATCTTTCGAACTCATTTTGATAGTCCATGCACTAAAGCAAATTAATTTATTTATATATTAAAAAACGGAAAGCAAATATCGATAAATTGAGTTAAAATTCCCCGAATCACGCACATACAAATCAGGGTGTAATAATAAAGTGTGGCATGTGTTATTGTATAAAACAAAAATAGATCAAGAAATACAGCTAAAACAAATTTTGGAAGTTGCTGGTCATTTTCTCTCCTTGCTAGAGCTTAATCATCCTCTTCCCAGACTTTATTGATTACTTATTTTGCTGATCAAAATTCCGTCGTCTTGGGAGCTATGCAGCAGTTCTCATTTTGCTGAAATGATGGAGTATTTTAAGAGAAGAAAACAGGATAATATACCCTTATATATTAGATTTTCTTCAAATAATTCAAATCAGCTTTTTATTTCGAATTATTTGAGGAAATAGTTAATATATTTTTTTCGAATCAAAATTTGTCTAGAAACAAAATAATTTGCAGGAAATATTGAGGAAAAATAAAATTTTCCTTAGGATTTGAAATTAATATTGAGTTTCTAAGTTTTCTGCTTTCTTGAAAATTCTGTCTTTCAAATTGACTTATATGATTGCATTATTTTGAGCAGGAAAATTCCAAATGAAATACAATTTTTTTCAAGTGGCTAAATGATTAATTCATTGTTTCAAAGATTGTGCTCAGCCGCCCTTCAAATTTTGCAAACAATACCACTCACAAATATCATCGGGGTATATAATGGTCCCTTTAAATAAATTTGAAAATATAGATGATAAGAAAATAAACTAATTTCAAATACCATGGCTCTAAGATATCTCTTTTCTACAATATGATGCATTCTACGTTCAGTTTTATCGCATATGGGGAAAAAAATCACATGTACATTCCTTCGATCGGCTTCAAAATTTGTTTCAGTTACAGATGATTTCAGTTTATTTATTTAAATGTTAATTTTTATCTATATGGTTTACTACGATTTGAGATGCAGACTTCACTTTAACATTTTAGCCCAAAATGTGATACAGATAAAGCCTAAATTTTGCTTATCCAGTTCCTTCCGTTTTTTAATTATTATATTCATAGACATGGTATAACACTACTTCATGCTCCTGTGACTATAACGTTCATGATTATTTAAACAGTGTTACGGACATGAAGTGGAAAAGACACCGGAAGAATCTGACTATCTGCTTAACTATCTACCTGATACAAACAAAATTAGGAAAATAAATAGTTTAAAATGTCGCTGATATATTAAAAAATGAGTTGCTAACAGCATAATTATTAGAAAGACTAAATATCCAGTGTTCACTGGAACTTTTTCAATTTGAGTTTCTTTATTCTAGATTGAAAAGTTGCGCCTGATTCATCTTGGTTATGAATAAAATCTCCCAAAATATCCAATTCTTTATTAACAAATAACAGCTCAAGTTATCATTTTTTCAAAAAATATATATTATTAGATTAATATTTAAAAATTAACCTCCTAAAATTCTTTTTCAGATTCCACTGTTCATAGAATTCGGAAAATCTATATTGAGGAATAATGATTATTCAGTACCATAATTTCACTATGCTTTATTAATTTATGTTATGAATATTATGGGCTACCAATAGTATCAAGAAAAGTAATCACGTTCAAGATAAACTGAAGCAATTTAGATTTCCAGGTATTTAGATTTGCTTTTTCTCTATTCTACAGCAAAAAATCCCGTATTGAAGTACAAGAAGTCTGATCACTTTAGGCGTAATTCCCATGCCACATAGATTGAAAAGTTGCAAGTATCACGATAAAAAACCTTAACACAATAATTTGAAGCACACGGGATTCTTCCGATTAGCCTTAAGAAATTGCTGATCATTTCTTGAATAAATTGAATTAATTTTCACCGACAGGCTGAAATTATTACATCCTATTTCACACTGGTTTCAAAGTATTGCTACAATTTTCATCTCTTTAGCTCGGCGTTAGTGTTGATGTTAATGTTACATAAATTAATTCATTTATGTTTCATTTTTTACTTCTTTCTCCATGGCCTGAAGTATTTGAATTTCAAATTAGGTGATTTTACTGATGACAGTTATCGATTCTATTGGTATATTATAAAACTTTGGATTAATATCTACGCGTTTTATGCACTGGTAATGTATTTTAATATGTATATACATTATTTCTCATTGATCGTAACTTAGTAGCTCGAAATGCGGTTAAAATAAAGAAGGGATAGCGAATGTGCATACTCCTGTTTGACTATAACTTCTTTCAAAATATTTTATTTTCCAAGAATCTTCTAAAATTTCTAGAAAATAAACATTGTTTCGAAAAATTCCTGATAAGATTTGGCATGCTTCCTATAAGGCCATATACACGGTGAAACGTAAAGGGTAAAGTCACTCTTAAACAATTATACGGATTAATCAGCAAAAGTTCTGCCATTTTCCTATTAAATAATAAATTATACATCTCCACAGTAGAAAAATTAGATAAAATTCTTGGGAAAATGTTTCAAAAAGGTATAAAGGAAAATAAGCAATCAGAAAAAAGTATACAAATAATAGTGTACTAAAAGTCTTAAACAATTAAACTGGACATTAAATGAGCATTCTATCATTTTTCTAATTAGAAAAAGCAATATACCCATGCACATAGAAAGTTACATAACAGTCCTGAATTAACTACATTTCGAAGAGGAGCAAGTTTATATAAAAAGTGTTGTTTTCTATTACAAGGTTTCTCGGATAGTTCTATTGAAAATTTTATGAGTGTTACAACTATCGCATTTTGTATAATTTTTAATAAGGTTAGTAATTTTATAAAAATTTAGAATTGAAAGTACAAAAAAAAAAAAAGACGGCAAATTTCATCAAACAAAATAGAAAGTGTATCGCCGGCGTCCTGGCATAGGAGTAGAGCGTTTTCCCCATGGTCTGAGTGTCCTGGCTCGAGCATGTGCCCCCTGTAAAAAAGGGTTGTGCAAGCGAATGTGACGCTCTAAGTAGCTAAGTCGTACTCTTGGCCCTAGTTGGTGCTACTGAAAAAACAAGAGACGCTCATTCGTCTTAAATCTCTGGCAGTTAACTGTCAGAGGGCTTGTAAAGTGCCATAAGTCACAACACAACAAGAAAGTGCATCTTGGATAAAAGTTAAATCTTGGTTTCAATATTAATAAGTAAGCTTTCAGGGAAAAAAAATAATTGATTTTACACCAATCTAATACAACTGTATACAATCACACATGCACAGTATGCATTAATTTTTTATAGTTTCGAAATAAATCTTTAATTGATTCCACAAAAAAATGGAAAATTAATTTCAGATATTCGAGCATTATTATACTACACATTGAGAATTATTTTTTTTATTTCAAAATAAATCTTTTTATTTTTTTATTCCATTACAAATGAAAACAAAAAATTCAAACTGATTTTAATATTTCACAAGGTATATATTAACATTTTATGTTAACATTTTTGAAAATATACTTTACATATTTCTTAGTTTGTACTTCGTGTGATACATAGATGTGGATCAAATAAAACCTTAATAAAGATAAATTTCAATTTATATGAATGTCGCGAAAAATAGAATTCTTGAATACGGAAATTTATTGAAAAGTCTTTGTAGGAAATTCCAAAATATTTTATTCAAAATAATAAACAACATTTCGAATATAATTCATTTTTAAGATATTACTTATTTAAAACGTGGTTATTTGCATGGAATACAGGGTTATTACAGGGAATTATAAATTGCTGTAAAATGCTAAAATATTTATGGTTATTTTTTTTACCTCATCTAATTTAAATGGACAACCAAATAACTATTTGATGAATCAATGGATTTATCAAATAATTCTTCTACATATTGAAGTTCTGTTCTTATTTTTTTATGAAATGAACTTTAATCTTCGAAGAACAAAATTAAATTTAAATTTATTCTTCAAGTTTAATGCTTTTTTACTTGCAAATTGCATTTTTTTATTACTGCAATTAATATATCTGACGGATAAATATTTTTTTATTATATGATGATCTCATTCAATTCATTTTGTTTCGGTAATCGGGAAAAGTTCAAATATAATTAACCTGATTATTTTCCTGATTATTAACCTGATACCATTTTAAAGACATTCAATGGAATGACTGTATATGATTTCAAAGTTTTATTCATATTTACTGCAGTAGAATATGCGAAATATTTCTGGCTTTTATAAGTGAATAAGAGACAACAGAAATTTTTCAGTAACAGAAAATAAAGATATATATAGAAAAAATAAATGAATATTTAGATTGATGCTCTGTGATTTATGTTCATTGCTTGAAGTGAGCGTATATCCCATATCTGTGTCTTGGTATTATGATATTTTTTGGAACTAAAAAACATTTATATAGAACTTTAAATTATCAGTAAAGTATAGATGAAAACTAGTTTACATTTTTCTGTGAAGAAAATGCTCCACCATTTTATTTACATGTTTGCAAAATAAGGTGATGTAGTTTTCATGAGTCCAATAATAAACGAGACCTTAGCAATGATAATAGAAATATTATATAACTTATAAAGATACTCAAGAATAGAGTTGAAGGAATGAAAAAAAAAATCAATGAATTTTGTTGTAATAATCCCCAAGCTATTAATTTTAACCTCACTGTTAACTTTACGTTAAAAAAATAAAAGATATATTTCATTTTATTTCAAAATTTATTTTATTTATTTCCATCATGCAACAAAATTCGAGATTTTCAATTCAATCTCGCCAAACGTAATGAGGATACAAGCCTAAGTAAAAAATTTATCCGGAACTTACAACTCCCTTGAATGTCTTTTTTTAGGAAGAACACAAACTTTTTCTTTAAAATTTCCACGCAGTAAAACTTTGCCATGCATGAAGTAGTAATCGCAGAAAATATAAGTTATAGTTTTAAGAATGTGTTTTAATGTGTGCAAAAAAAATTACTATCCACGTCCAGAGAATATATTTATGACATCAAAAAAAGTATTTCTATAGGAACTTTTTAAGTTAGTGGAATTTAAAATATGTAGACAAGCCCTTTCGAATATTTTAGACATTTAGTAAATATTGATATATTTAAAATGATACTTTTATTTTCCACATATGATGATTGATGAATAAGACTGGATAGCTCGCTTGTCTTTCTTTTCTATTTTTTTCACGGTTATATATTATTTATCGTTCCAAATTACAAAACAACAACAATTGCTTATAAATTGTGACTAAGTTATATAACATACCGAATGGCTTCTCCCAATTTTTTTTTCTTTTCATCTAAAAATTAGATAGACATCATTTGTCTGATTTACAGCAACTATTATTACATCAATATCTCACGAGATTAACAACTTATCATATTTCCCTTTATGGCAATAGCATCATCAAATTGGATCGTCGCTGTTAAATCGAGGCAAAGGAACAATTGCATAAATGGTAAAGAAAGAACACGTTTTCCTTTTTCCAAGATCTGTACAAATAATACGTGTCGGGTGCCAAAAAGAAAGAATGAGCATTACAAGTTCAATATCGTCCACTTTATCACCCAATCCAGCCATCGTTCTTTTGGAGGGTTGGCCAGCTTCGACAATATAGATCGCTTTAGTTAACGTCCATGCGCCTTATTTCACCTTTCTCGGCTCTCACTCGACGAAACAATTTCTTCTTGACCATTTGTCACCCTATTGAAGTAGGCCCCATATTACAGTGTGTTCACTGAATTAAGCAATACGCTTCCGAGACTTTGGGTCCAGGGAGGAGCGGTCACTCGGCGCTCATGACGAATGACCCCCTCTCAAAGGGCCAAAAACTTCCTTCTTTCAATATAGCGGAGCATTAGTTATTGTCAAAGAATGTTTGGCCGCATGGCAAAAGAAATGGATGACCCGTACCGGATATTTGTGGCTGAGAGGTGTGACTGTTTTATGGCCAATAAAAGATGGTCAACTAGTCTTGGTTTGTTGGTGATGCAGATTTGGTTTATTTCTTAGGGAGATATACTTTTCTATCCATTCATTGTTTTAATAGTTATCCATTTACTTAATAATATCACATTTTAAACGTGATGATCAAGAAAAAAATGCATTATCATTATCTTTAATTAAGTTGAGTGTGATTAATGGTAACTTACAGTGGCTAGTTCAAATGTCTTTAAAAAATATAAAATTGTACAATTTCAAAGAAATTATGACTAATTTAGAAGTTATTTTCTCTATTATCCTTTTTATAATTCTTTTGAGTTTTAAATTATCGATAACATTCAAAGAATTCTTTGAAATATTTATGCATAAATTTCATTAAAATTTTTCAGCTCACTTTTCTAAGGAAGAGATTTTAGATTTCGAAAGAGACAGGTGAAATAATCTGTCACCGTGATACAATATAATTTCTGTGAAAAAATAAATACATAAATAAATAAATAAATAAGTGTTTTTAATACATGGAAGAAGAAAGTAATTGAATTCACCTAGGAACATCAGAATTGAGCATTGATCTGATTATTAATGCTAAATAAATTTAAATTAAATCGGGTGTCGACATTTCTTTGGAATTACCTAGTTTTTATTGTTTCTTGGCTAAACCCTGAAATTTATATAGCCAGGAATTTTGTTCCCATTTGAATTTTTCTTCTTCTTTTAAACAGTATCCAGTATTTTAATTAAATGGACAAATTTTCCTATTGTTCAGATTCTTCTTTGTGACACAAACTGTAGTAAATTTTGCAGTATTTCTAAAAATAATGCATAGTTTTCTTTAATTACATTACATTGATCTGCTTCATTCACACAAACTCCTAAAAATTAAGATAACCTAAAATAAATATTTAAATAACTGGGCGTGTAATACATTAAAAAAAAAGCAAATATGATAGTAAATCAGTGAAATGATCCAACAGTTATATATGCAAATACTACCTCTTAAACCTGCATCATTATTATTCATATTTAGAATGTTATGCTGATGAACTTGTGAACATACCATCCATTTTTTTTTTTTTCTTCTCCTTAGGAGGATGTCCTCTAAAAGAAAAAGTCCTCCAAGCAAGTTGTCGACGGATGGACTGAACAATGACCATGCGGCTACTGATCCTTTCCGGTCTGACCAGTCGGACATCGAAGATGTTCTTCGAGCAGACCTTGCCGACAAAATTCTTGCTGGTCGCATAAGCCAGGAAGACAACGAAGAGAACCATTTACTAGATCAAAATGACAATAAAATTAATTACCATAAGTCCTCAGAGGGAGGAGACCTCTTAAATAAACTAAACAGTGATGAATTTCATACAGCTGTCCAAGGTTTCAATAATTCAAGATTAGAAATCGATCGCGCTTTTGATTCATTAGATGCTTCTCAGTTACCAAAAAATGTAACATCCAGACCAGAAACTTCTTTAGATCACGATCACGATTCATGTGACAGTTTGACCAGTGACGGTGTTTTGGTTACAGAACATTCACAAAAGGACAGTGTTACACCTTCTTCGAGAAAGCACAGGCTTCTTTTAAGTGTTTCTTCTACTCGATCTGAAACAACTAGTGATTCCGAATACGATTCTGAATCGTGTATGAATGGTAATGATCCAACATCTGGAACATTTCCTTGCGACTTCTTACAGGCATCTTTAAAAGCCACCAACCCGCTCAATGAAAATAATAATGGACAACGCGATTCACCCGATTCATCGCACAGTGAAAATAATTTCCATTATCCTTATCCTCTTCAACCAGAGATGGCGAAATCGCTGTCCGGAGGACAAGGCAAAAGGACTATGGATGATGTTTTAAGGAGGCTGACATCAAAAATCACATCGAGCGCAACACTCAGTGACAGGCACACCCCTGGTCCACCTCCACTCATCCTTGCAGACATGGGAGACAGAGACTTTTTCAATCGAAGTCCCACTCCTGGGAGGTAAACATTAAAAAAAATCCTCCAATATGATACAAAGGCTTTCAATATTGTCTAAAAAGAGTTAAGATTATTATGAGAGATCGTTTCCCGAGTGCATAAAATAGCATAATTACATTTTAATTCTATAGCAAGATACAAGTGAAGGTACAAATAATGGTATTACTAGAGGAAGAAAAAATACTATGAATTATGGTTATGTTACTATCATTCATCTTTTATTTGATGTTAATAATTCATTTAAAAGTATATATTTTAAAATACAGGCTCTCAGAAACGAATGAAACATAGAAAAAATTTAATTTGACTTGAAAAAGAAAAGATAATTCACAATCATAAGATTTTTTTTTTTTTTTTTTTTTTTTTTTGCGTGCTTGCGCCATAAGATATTTTTCAATGAAGAAACAATGGCAAATAATAAGATTTAATGATAAGTTATATATTAATTATTAAAACTGACAAAGTTTGACGAATAATTTTGAGATCTAATTTTATTTCATCATCTATTTTAATAATTGTGAATATTCATGAAAGAAATAATCGGTAGCAGTAACTGAAAAAAATTGAGAAAAATTCTAATCTATAGAATAAAGTGATATATTTAGTTCATATTCACTTAATCGGAAATCTCCATTCGTAGTTTAGAAAGAACATTTAATACAATGTATGATCTTGAAATGATATTGTCAATCATTTATTAAATTTTATAAAAAAATTTAAGATTATTTGATATTTTAAAATTCTAGTGTTAATCATAATTTCTAAGATGCATTAAGTTAGGTATTTAAAAAATTTTTCATTGTCAGAAATCATGAATCTATGGTAACATGAACATATCGATAACAGGGGAGAAATTTAAAAATATTAATTCGTTCAAATGATTATTATCAGTTTTTTTGTATAATTGGGTTCTCTCGAATTCTTTCATGAAATTATTTACATTACCTGAGTATCCATTCTTACTTTACACAAAAAATGTCGAGGTATTGATAACGCAGTTAAGCTTAAATAATTTGGAGCAAAAAAAACCCATGACATTTGATTTTTTTAATTTTTTGTATAAATGAATTACAGAACGCTGTGTATTTTTGTGATTTTTAATACTATATATTAAAACGACCATTAATGTTAAGCATTTTTAATTTCTAATTATCTTTTATATATTTCAATTTTATTTATATATTTCATTTTTGCAAAATCGTACTATAACAATCTTATTTAGATTCAATGCGTCAACTTTTAAACTATTACAATTTTGAAATATCTCTAAGATATGAAAAAAATATATATAAGATTCAATTTAAATTCTTTAAAACTTTTTCATTAAAAAAACATTTATTTCTAATTTTTACTAATTTTAAAGGAACCTTTGAAACTCTTTTTAGTTTTTATCAGCTTTTATCATTGCGTTATATAAATATTTTGTACACAAATAAACTAAACACAAACTTAAAATCAATTTTAAAGCAAACATTGAATTCTAGAACTATATAGTACTTATGATCAAATTACAGAGTCAAAAACTTTTGATACGCACATATTTAATTTTAGAAAGTTTTGTTTATTCTAGAGTCCCCCCAACGGTGCCAACATCTATGCATTTGAATAAAGAAATACCTGCTGAGCAACCCTTGTCAGTAATGGACAATGACTGCCTGCGCTTAGCTTTGGCGGGAGACAATATCAAGGAGAAGGAAAGATGCCTTACAGATATGATAAATCAGCTGCAACATCTAAAAGAGCAACTGGTTACGCAACAGACGAATCAAGTAAGTCAGTAGTTTCTAAACCAACAGTTATTTTTAAGAATATATTACCATTAGGTGGAAGTATGAAACGATCATTCGCCTTGAGAAACATTTACCATCCTTCGTTTCAGTCTTATCCAGGGATCAAAACGTCTACGAAATTAAAGTGGTGATAGAAGAAATTGAAGACAGTTTGCAACAATCTTGCAAAAATCATCCGTTGCATAACAGTAAAAGTAAGAAAGTAACAGTTTCGTGATTAGGGTTTTATGTAATCCCTAATCCACGATTTGGTGCCTTCTGATAAGTTCTTGCTAGTATTTTTGGTCTCAGAAAGGTCTAATACGTGGAGGCATTAGGTCGAATTTCTTTCTTTTCGCAGACGAGAGAGTAAATAAGAAAAGAATCCTATTAACTGAAAATATCATACATGAAATTGCGCAAAAGAGAATGACATGTCTGATTGATACGATGACAGATAAAATTTCAACACGCTTAATGAATGAAATAAAATTCTGATTTTACAATCACCAATCTGATATTATATCCATTTCAATGCTTAATAGATTATTTATAAACTTGTCAAGTTTAAAATCATTTGAAATCAGATTGAATTATTGGAAAAAATATCGTCAGGGATAGGAGGAAATTTAAGAATATAAGCAGTCAGTACAGTTGTTTTTTCATATTAATATATGATACATTTTTTATCTTTTTGTTACAGGCAAGCTAACTTCTCAGTAGTTATGAAAATACTTAAGCGGCATGAAGATAATTGTTTATTTATATTACAATCCATAAATGCAAGCATGTTTTACACTATCGAATTTTCTTTAACCTGCAATGCATCGAATTTGCTATTATTGAAATAAAGAACATTTTTAAGAAGTATTTTATTTTATTTTTTCTGGGGAAAGAATTCTTGATTTTTATGTACTTAAAATAAAATATCCGGTATATTCTGTAGTGTAATGCGTAGTTAGAAAAATTCCCGATTTAATTTGCTCTTCATCTTTATCTTTGCTTATAATAAAGATGAATGTCTGCTTGTGTTTGAAAGCGTGTGTGTTGGCGCTCTACAAGCCAAACTGTGTAATCTAGAGCTACTAAACTTGCCACATATTTACTTTGGAGGGTGAGAATGTGCATCTCAGAGTTATTTTTTAAATTTTTATTAAAATTTCAATCAATTAAAAATTAAGCTTGATTTCTGGAAATATTACAGTAGAAAAATGATTTTCACATGCCCTTAAAAGTAAAACAATTGTTCTTTCAACGATGCCAGTATGTTATCCCATTAGTTAAGTTTTTATTTTTAATGAATTTAAAAAAGAAAATTTAACCATATTTTCCGACAATTTATTTTTTACATAATAAAAATAAAATTTAACCTGTATGAGAACGTTACACATGTAAGGGGAAAATTATTTTTTATCAACGTATTGCCATCACGTTGACAAAAGCTCAAATTAAAAGATTAAATTAACTCTTTCTGCAAATTAAATCTAAAAAAGTGTAATTTTCAATACGTGTCTATAGAGACACGTATTGAAAATTACACTTTTCTAGAAATGAAGTAAATATGGCTTGTGATATTTTCCAAACAACAGATGCAAAAGAAAGTTATCTGTGTCCTTTCGAAATATCTATGCTATTAATTGAATAATTCAGTTTCATTTAAAGCAAAATAGTTTAATATATTCAGAATATTCATTCAGAATATTTAAGACCCAAAATCTATTTTCTAAAACTTTAGTAATAGTCATATACATCTAACAAAAAAATTGTCTAAATGAAGTAAATAATTCTATTTTATGTAGCTTGAATCAATAAACATTCTAATGAATTACGAATTTAAAATTTTTATACAGATCATCTGTCTTGTGAGTCACATTTAATAAAATATTCTTGAGACACTAATATTTTAAATTAAAAAAAATCGGTTGTTGTTGTTGTTTCTTATGGCTGTTGTTGTATTTTACCGCTGTTGCGAAGACAGCGATAAAAAAAATTCTACTCTTTTATACCTAAAACTGACTGAGTTATGAAAATTTGAATTTCTTTATTCTATAAATTCTATAAAAACGCGCGACTTTTAGACCTCTCCATCATCCGTCTTGAAGTAAGTAGGTCAATCAACCCCCGGAGTTTCACCAAGGCTGATTGGGCTAAAATAATTAAATTGTTGATTGTCCTAAAACATAATTCAAAGCCTTATAACTCGGTCAGATTTGATCGCAGAAGTAGAAACGTTAGATTGTCAAGATTATTTTACTGAATATTATTAAGTTCGATGGACTGTAGAAAATTTAGGCTTCATAATTGTTTTTGGAAATGCCATTATGAATAGAAAAAAAATATTACTTACCGCATTTAAATCCTTTGAAAGTAAATTTGAAAACTGAATTTTATGATGAATCAGAGAATTTTTTATTGAAAAATTCTTTGAGATACTAAATAAATTATTTTTAAAAATTTCTGTATTACACATAAGATTTCAGTAATGAAGATTTTTTTTTGTAGTCATATTTTTAAAAAGCATCTTTGGTTTCAATAAAAAGGTTTTTATATTCATTGAAGTTTCACCACTTCCGCTTCAGTTTCAAATTCAAATTTTACGAGAGTGACAGAAAATCAGAAAGATACGTAATACAATAATAAACAGAATATTGTAAGACTTCTATAATAAAATAATTTATATAACTACCAAAATGTGAATCTTAAAAATATTTTGCTGATGAAGCAATTAAGAAACTAAATTACATAAAATATTTAATTGAAAATTTCTGCGAGAATTAATTCTGATCCCCAAAGGCAGCTATTTAACAATAAAAATAATATGATTCTGAATCTAAATCTTAGTTTTTAAATTTTAAATTTAAAAAACAGCATTTTATAGCAATAATGTATTATCTTACAAAAATAATGAAAATTGCTTTTCAAGTTTTCTTGATATATTTGTTTAGAAGTTGTTTATAACAGAATCATAATTATATACTGTCATATCATATCATAGCAATGACAGTATCAAGACAGTATCATATTGCTGCTTACCCATCCAGGTAAAAAATTAATTGCCAAAAACATCCGAAATCTTTAATCAATTTTATTCATAACTTTCTTGATCCTTGGATACCTAATTTAAAAGCAGGGAAATAGATACTCAAAAGTATAAAAAAGTGTACAAAAGTTTCTTATATGTGAGTTTTTATTATTATTATTATTAATTGTATATTTGCCTTTAAATTTCAGTAAAATTTCAAAGTGTAATTTTTGCAAAAGAATTAAAAATATTATTTATAACTTGACATGGGAAAGTATAAACAGATTTGGATATTCCTTCTTAGTGACAAATATTTAATACAACTACCAATTTAGTGACCATTTAAACACTTGAAGGGCATACGAATGTAATCATGATATTAGCACCTGAAGTTAATTTCTTAATGTGAACTCTTTCAGTCTTGTATTTCTTAGTATTTATCTAATATTATTAAGGAAGCTAATAATGGAGAATGCAACAGGTTTATAAAATGAAATGCAAATTATGTAAAATAAATATCATTGTTCTTAATTTTTTTATAACTTTTTTGCAATTATACGATTAGAATGTGAAATATAGCTTCATAGCAAAAAGAAAACAATTAGCAGACTCTGGAAAAAAGTAGACAAAGTATCGTAAATTTTAGAACAGCCCTTTGTGAAAAGGAGATTTCTTTAATAATATTCCCCCCTCCTTATCAGGCCGGGGCTTAGAAGAATCAATTGTGTTCAACCATTCTCGTCTCCAGAGATGCGCGAGCATGCGCAAAATTGTGCGTTCTTCTTTCCTATTGTTCCACCCAAACCATTGTTAAGGCTACAACCTCTTGGAAACACCCCTTCTGTCTCTTTGGAGCAATAGACATTCCCCTTTTTCAGCCAATCACCGTTCTCCATCTCGACTCTAGCCAACTTCGTGACAAGGAACTTAGTTCTATCGCATGTAAGATCTCTATTTCGGTAATGTCCAAAATTTTATTTATTTATTGTTTGACTTGGTTATCTCAAGTAAAATGTGGCTTCATTTCTTTTCCTCTCTAGTATTTTAATATTGAGTTTCATTCATTAAGCTTAATTTAGATAAGATAGAATAGTTTACATTTATCCTTATCCCCCCCTTTTTTTGGCTTGATTTTTTTTTTTTTCATTTGGTAATTTTGAAGTATTTATATTTTTCTCCAAATTTATAATTATCTCTAAAATGAAGAGTCATTATCCTTTTATTCGATTTTTTTTCCCTTCTCTTTAGCTCGTAAAACTTTAATATGTTTTATTTCTTTATTTGTATCTGAACATAACCATTCGCTTATGCCTAAATTCTGAAATTTTTTTGTTATTAAAATAGTTGCGAAGTCTTTACTGCTGAATATACTTGTTATATACTTACTTCTTCATACGCTCTTAGTAAAATTATTAATTTTAAGGATAAATAATGAGTTTTATAATCAAATAGCAATTAATGAGTATACAGAAGAATTTTATCTAGTTCTTCGTCCTTTTGAAGAGAAAATACGAAGTCCTCTTACATTTCAAAATGAAATTTATTTCAGGATGTTTTCACTTTCCTTAATATTTAGTATTCAGTTTTCATTTATTGGAAAATTCCCTTAAATATTTAATCACTCCTTATAATCCATTATAAAGTTGATATTATTATATGAAGCAATATATGTGGTGATAATATGCATTGACATTATTACGTTTTTGAATTATCGTTTTTACAGATCGACAAACAACATTATACCAAAAATGGTATTATATATATATATATATATATATATATATTCAATAAACTGCTTTTTTAAGAAATACAACTATTATTCTAATATTGCAAATGTATAGTATGGTGTTAATGTTGTTAAATATAAATCTAACAGAAACTTACTCAAATTGAAATCATAATATATATAACACAAATAGCTCATTGCATATAATATTAATTATAAAACTGTTCTGCTTAACTTAAGGTAATTTTGGGATAATGCTGCAAAATTAGTGGAATGAATTAAAAAGGGGTTTCAATGCAATTAATTCTGGAGAAACTATCGTTTTATACGAAACGACTCTCTTAAGCACTTTTTTCCCTCTAAAAAAGTTTATTTTGGATTCAGTTGAAAACATTCAGCTTAAGAACAAAATCTGTTTTACCTAGGCATTTAATAACGAATTTTTAATGGCCACTATTTTAGATTTATATCTTATACATGATTTAACATTTAAACATTTTTTATCACGTGTAATTAAAATATATATATACACCTCGTCGACTGCAGAGGCATGCGAATGAGAGAATATTTAAATATGTGATAGTCTTATTTCTTTTATTAATATACTCTTTAGAATTGGCTCTCTAGAATTGTATTATCCATCACAAAGAAATTGTACAATAAATATTCTTATTTCTGAAAATAAAATTTACTTTCCTTTTAACTATCAACTAACATGAATAATTAAATGAGGTTATCTAATAATTAGCTAACTGAGCATTAAGAAATTGCATCGCCTTTTAAAGATGATATGAAAATATGTTTTGCCCAGAAGTTGAAAATGGTAAATTATCATTATAAATAGAATCCTCAAATGCCTTTAATTTAAGAAAGGTGTATATATTCAAATGTAAATCAATAGCTTCTCGCAATGGAATTATAAATGTTGGAATGTATAACAAAAGACCGTTTTTAAAATAATTGATCTTAGAAATTCAACATCAAAATGTTTTAAATGTATGCATAAAATGAGGATAATAAGTAAATACTTAATTCGTGTCTTTAGAAACGTAAACACGAACGTCTGTGAAAAATTGTCGTTTAATAGAAAGAAAATACATTTATGCTTACCAATTTTTTCGAAAGTATGCAGCGATGTGAGGATAAAACAAATCTGTACTTACTAAAAATAGGAATTATGTTTAAATAATAAACTCTTGCAGAATAAAAATTGTACGCATTTGTTTCACGTTTTATATTTTAATATGGCAATTTTTTTAAAGCTTAACAAATATATATAAACATGTGTATGAAACAATAAAATATAGCTATTAAATTGAATTACTTTTAAGAATTGAATTTTATATTTTCTAATTGTTATCTCTAATACCTGATAATTATATCTAACCGTATTATCTAGGCAAAAATATAAGCAAGCAGAACAAAAATCTGCTCCGGGTATTCGATTATAAGATACACATATTTTTGTTATTTCAAGAGAATTAAAAACTACCTACTGAAAGCTGACAAGCCATTTAAATACTATCTAGGGATTTATAACTTTTATAATATAATGAAAGATAATGTCGTTTTTTGTTCATCTAGAATATAACAAATAATATAATTATATGGGAAAATGAGGTTTTTGTTATGGAAAAGTTCTTTGAAAGATAAAGAGTTTTCTTCTTTTTTTTTTTTTCTCTCGGTTTTCCTAATATTTATTATAATCTCAGCCAAAATTACACCAAAATGAATGTATACAGGAAGATAATACTGGTTTCTCTTTAAAGTTTCTATTATGCGAAATGAATATCATGATTGAATAATTCGATTAATAACTAAATAACAAATTAATATACAAGAAATTAAATAACAAAAAATTAAATTTTAAGTAGAATGATTGCTGATTAAATAACAATAACCTTCGAAATAAAAAACAGGATAAAATAACACGACTTGAATTATCACGACTTCATAATAGCATTTAAATTGCCTTCCCTGATTCAACTATAACAATAAATGTTTATAAGCCATTTGTTTGAATAGCATTGTATAATTCACTGGCAATCAATATAATTGTTGAGAAATATACAGAAATCTTTAAAGATAAGTCAATTTCTCTTTCTGATTTTCTATAAGTACTTAATGGAAGTAATTTTTAATGAGTGCAAATATCTCTATTAATTATCATTTTAAAATGTTTAGATACTCTTGTTAATACTTTCATACTCAAAATTAGATACAGATTAAAACATAGGAATTATTTCAAACGTCTAATAAAATAATAATTGGTGCTTTCCAGTGTAGTTTATATTTTTAATTTAAGAAAATATCTTTTAATGACATTGTAAGCATACTAATTGCGGATAATAATTTTTTACATATTAATAATAATGCAAAATTGAGAACATTTTACTTATTTAGCGTTATATCACCACAAAAACTTGACATTTCAGGTAAAGCTTCTTCCAGAATATGATAATGTATCCTTAAAAATCGTTTCTTTAAAAAAATTTTAAGGTGCTGACATTCATTCGTACTTATTGAAATGAAGCAAATTATTGGCAATATGTAATACGGAGAAGAATAAGAAACAACAATTGATATTTAAAATATATTTTCTAATAAAAATAAATCCAAATAATTATAAGAAAATTGTATCAAGACAGATTCTGAAAAATATATATATATATCGGCTCTTTAACTCGTTTTGGTAGTTCTAATAAGAAGACAGTTATGATAATATTTATTTTATTATTTTTAAATCAAACCAAAGAGATATTGTTCCACACAGAAAACCTGCAGAAACAGGAAGAATTATAAATGTATCTTTAGAATTCCTGCTTTAACGAAAATAATATCAAAAACTTACTTTTAAAACATTTATTCTCGTTCATAAAAAGATCGCGAATGAGTGACATCGCATGATAAAAAGTGGAACTAACAGTAATAAAGAACGCATCAATAAAGAACAAACTGCTAGCAACGAATAAAAATCGAAATGTTTTGAGAATCATAGAATAAAAATGTGGAATCTTAACTTCTTCATAAATTCAAATTCTTCATAATTCTTCACAAATATTATGATAAATTCGCCAGAATATTTGTGCTGTTTTAAACTTCGAACTGTCATTTTCTTTTCAAATAAAAACAGAAGACAAATACATTCAGGGCAAAGCAACTGCCAATGCAAGAAAAAGAAGAAGCCGATGTGTATGTGAATTGTAATTCCGAAGATCCTCCAATTAAAAAAATAATTAAATGAGGATAACAAAATAAAATTTTTTGCCTCATTTGCTAGAAACAAATCAATGGATAGTTGTAATACAGCGAAAAAAGAGAAGGAATAATGTTAAATAGTTACTTTTTCTAATAATAATTAAAAAGGGGGAAAAAAGAAGAAAGGGAAAAGAATGGCGAGATATTTCTAAGACAGTTGTGTTTAAAATAAAATCCGAAATAACACTTCAAGGTCGTCTTTTCTTTGAAAATTTTAACAAGAATTTTGTAATAATATTCGAATTGTTTCATTCTGCGGAATTCCTTTATTCCTTCAAGCCAGTGAAACATATGCCATTGAAAGGAAATTAAAATATTTTTTATAGAAGAATGAAGAACTAACGTAATAAATATTTATACTCATTTATTAAAAGGAAATAAATTACTAGTTGCAACAAATGCTGAGAAGAAAGAGAGGGGAAAATAAAATGAAGACTGAAAACAAAAATGAGGAGAATCAAGATACTTGATCAAGAATTATGTTTAAAACAAATTTGCGTCATCGCCTTATTTCTTAAAATTTAACAAGAAGAAATATGTAATAATACTCGTATTGTTTACTGCTTTCGAATTTCTTCGTCTGCTTGAATTAAAACTGAAACGAACAAATATGCCAATATAACAAAAAAAGGTGCTGTGTCCTTGAAGTTGCTTTTTTTTTTTTTCCCTGTAAAAGAGTGGAAGAAGAATGAAGAACTAAAGTTATAAGCATTTATTCTCATTTGTCAAAACGAAGCAAATTACTAGCAGCGCGTAATACAGGGAAGAAAGAGAGAATTAAATAAATAAAAAAGGGAATACTCTGCTAGTAAAGATGAAAAGGGTCGGATGCTCTGTTTAAGTAATGAAGCAAAGGATTTGATGTAACCGCCATCACAAAAGATAGGACGTCAGTTCCAGAAAAAGGAAAGATGAAATCTATTCTCACTAAATTAAAAAAAAAAAAAAAAAAAGAAGGAAAAAGAAGGGAGAGAAGGAAAATAGGGAAAAGGGGATAAAAAAGGGAAGAAGGGGGGAAAAAAGTGCTCATCCAGTGGTGGAATAATCGCTGACCCAGCTGCTTCAAAGGTTCCGCTGATCGTTCGGGAATAGCGAGCGTTGAGTTGAAAGGTTGAAGGGCGCAGAGAATAACAAATAATGTAGGAGGAGTAAAATTTAATAAAAGGGAGTCTTTCAGAACAAGGAGTTTTCTCATTTACTATCTTGAATATAATTTTTCAAGGCAAACCACCAGTTTCCTTTGAAGTAAAATCACCAGTTAGAGCTCAAAAAATTCCCCGCTTATTATTTTTGAAATTTATTGTGTATCTCCGTCGTCTTTCTCAATGATGTTCACATAAAATAATGAGTTATTCCTTGCAAACACAAACGTCTGCTACATGCACTCTTCACTTCAGAGGAAACCTGAATTATTTTTCAGATGATGTTAAAGGCATTCTTTTGTGTAAGAATTCTTCAGTAAAAACGATGGTTGCATGTTAAATATGATAGATTCATTGGGACATTACATAACGCATCGGGAGGTGGTATTTTTATACAAAAAATAGATGCAGTCTTTAGGGGTTTTTTTGTTTTATTTTTTGCTTACATGAGAAATTAATTATTGCGATCATCGACTGTGGGTAACGCTATCAAGAGAGATGTGCTAGAATTCGTATATACTGCTAATAAGTTCTTTATTTATGGAGAAAAGGGAAATTTTTCATGAAAACTGTGATTTTTTAAAGTTATTTAATGTTTTATGGCTAATAGGAAGCCTTGTTATAAAGTTTAAAAAATTGATTTTTCTGTTGTTAAGGAACATTTTACAACCAGCTTTTAAATCTAAGAACTTCTTTATTCTGCACTGCTAATTTTCCCAAGACTTTCGTTTTAAAGTATATTTTATTTTAAGTTTTATCTTATGTTTGAATCAAATCATGTTTGAACAAGCTGGAAAAGTTCAAGAAAAGAAGGCGAAATTTTCTAAAATACACCTTTTGAATTTTTAAAATACACCTTTTTTTCCAAGATAGTTTGTAATTAAATAAAATATTCCTAGGTCCCTGTGAGTGATATAGCCACTCTCATTTTAAACTAAAACAAATTTAGACAATATTAAAAATAATAAGAAGAAGAAGAAAAATAAGAAAAAAAAACCTCGAATTTTCAGAACCCCTTTCCTGTTCATGTCTTTCAAAAACATAAAAGTTTTCTAAACAAAATTGTTAAAATTCTTTTAGAATTTTTGTTTTTATTTTTAGTTTTTTTTCCTCCAAAATTTGAAATTTTCAGAGCACCTTTAACACTTTAACATAATTAAAGATAAAAATTGTGAACTGGAATTCCAAAACCAGTTTCTAGCGGAAAGAATAAAAAAATGCTGCAAAAGCAAAAAAAAAAAAAAAAAAAATTGGAAAACACACACACACACACAAATTCGAACTATTATTGAATGATGATTTTTTCATTGAATAATTTGATGAACACTGTGATAAATTCTTTTTTTTTCTTTCTTTTTTTCAAACTTCCCAAAAGCAATTCAAAGTTCAGGTTTGTCATGATAGATAAAAGTCATTCTCTTTTAAATGGTATTATAGTTTGCTAAATGAATTCCTACTGTGTATTCATCATAAATTAATAACTAAATCAAGATAAATACACATTTAAAGAAAGCAAATCTTTTTAAATAAAATATCTAACATCTTAAAATGCTCTTGTTGATACCAAATTAATAATATTACACAAGCTTTGTAATTTCTAGCTACTTTTTTTAAATGTTAGTAATATGTTTGAGATCCTAAGGAATGTCATTAAAAAAATCAAGATATTTGCCATATTAAATTAATTCCCCCCCCCCTTTTTTTTTTCTTCATTTTTTTCTGAAATGGAAAATTTAGAGGACTACTCTTATTTTCTCCAAAGGCAAAAGCAGTAGGAATAAATATTATTTAATTACTTTCTAAACGATTGTAGTCGCAAGGATTTGTCATATATAAAAAAACAAGGAGATACATCTTGTCACGTTATATTTCATGCTCGTGTTTCATTTGCAGGAAAAGAAAAACTTCATCAGATATTGTCTTATTTAATTTGCATTATTATATATTAAGATTATATATTTATATATTGTGGATTTTAAATTCAAATAATTGAAATTTTTGAATTCTTGTTAAAATGTGATTCCAGTTGTTCATAGATACAAAATCTAATTACTTTTAGTTTGGATAAAATTTTAGAAGTATTCTAATGAGATTGATTGGAAATAAATAGTTTTGTTTTTAGAAAAAAGGAAAAAAACATAGTAGATAAATTTCATTTCATCAATTCCATCGATTTACAGTTTAAAGGTTATGTGTTTTTCTATATGCTTTGAACTGCCAGTAAAAATTAAATATTGCAAACATATATATATATATATATATATATATATATATATATTATTTGATTTTTACTGTAACTTAGAAGCCTGTATATGTTGTAATTAGATGTGTTACAATTAAATTTTGTTTTTAATTAGATAATAATATAACCTCTAACCTCTACTATTTTTTTTTTCAGAAAAAGTAAATTAGTGTCTGGAATTACTTGTTTTTCAAATGTAAGCTCCTTCATCTTAAAAAAAAGACATTGTTAAAATTAATTTAGAAGTGTCCATACATCAGTAGTAGTAGTAATAATCAATACCCAATCCTTTTAATCTAAAGCAAATTATATAATTATATAATAAAGCACTTATATAATCGTATTATAATTTTTTTTTTAATAAAATGAAAAAAGAAAAAAAGAAAAGAATAAATTTTCAAAAGCTACATAGACATCCTAAAGAAAAATATAAGTAAGAATATTTGCGGTGATTTTTTTTTATTTTTTAGATAAAGCATCAGTTTTATTACAGATAGATATGACATTGCAACTTAGTTATTTTAAACGCATCGAAGCAGGCTGCATAGCTTTTTTTTTTTTTTTTTCTATTTTGTCTTATACTTTACCTTAATACCGACAACGAGAAAATTTAAAATAAATCTTAATTAGATTAGAAAAAAATAATGTTATGGAACTTGGAATAGAATTCCATATCAATTAATCATCAGATACACTCGAATGGCAGGCAAGTAATAATACTTTTATTTTTCATTTCTTTACATAGTTTCATTCTTAATTAAAAGGGTGTAAAAAACTAAAATTTAATAACGTGATTTTAACAGACAGCATAAAACTGGGGACAATAAATAAAAGTAAAAATAATTAGAGCAGTTATTCAATTCAAAATACTCTCCGAAAAGAAATTCAAGAGAAAATAAATTAATGCATTCATAAAAATTCATGAAAATACAAAATAACATAAAAGTTTAATTATGAAGTTCAATTAGTATTGTTATTTTACATTTCTGAGAATTTTTTAACTAAGAGTATTTATTATAATGTAATGACCATTGTTAACCGAAGAAACGCATCAAAATGGATATAAAATTAAAATTTCCTTTAAATAGAATTAATTTAATTTCAGAAAATGGTTGAATTTTGTAAATAAAATTAATATGAAATTTGAGTCAATTACGAATTTTTTTATCATGCATTCGTAACAAGATTTAATAACTTTATAATAACTTCCCTCTTTTGTGCAAGCGTGCTGTTCAGTACCTCATTTATGACTTCTCATGCGTAATATTGAAATTAAACAAAAATCAACATACAAAGCTGTTTTAATTAAATTCTACTACTGTTCGAAAGATAAAGCATCTAGAAACTCTATATATATAAGCATGTATTTTATTCAAAAAGAATAAAATTGGTTTTATTGCATTTTTAATGCTTTTGAATAAAATATACACATTTATTTACATACACGCATTTATTTTTCAAAGCTTTTGTTAATAGTACACACATTTGAATGAACTTTATATTCATTTATTTATACTCCTAATCTCTATATTATATATAAATCCAAATTAAATACCGTAAAATAAGATTTATTATGTAATTATTTATTAAATGTAATGCTTTCAGCAGCGTGCGCGTAGTTTTTTTTTTTTTTTTTTTTTTTTTTTCATATCTGTATCCTAAGAAAAATCTGACATATATATTTATATATTAAATAACAGGACATTATAAGCATGGTTTTCCGTCAAAGATGAAACAATAATTTGGCATCAATCTAATATGCATATCCTATAAATTCATTTGTCTTCCTCTTGAAACAATTTTTATACCTAAAAAGATATATTCAAAGATTTTTTAAATAAACTTTAAAAAAAAAACCAAATCTTTTAACCAAAGGACAACATTGTCTTCTTAAATTCAGTATGCCATTCTGCAGAAAGAAGCAACTCTTTGGAATAGTTGCTTTTACATACATCTTCGCTTACATTATACATTCCATTCGAATCATTACCTGCTAATACTTAAGTACCTGGTCTCCTCATACATCTTTCAATAACCACTGATAACGGGGTCATTCGTCTACGAGTGCAGTAGTTGGATACAATAAAAGTTTTTGAAGATTTTGTACCGGAAGCTTGTCCATATCAGCAGAATATAATGAATGGCTGTAGACGGTAGGTTAGCTTTCCTAACTTCCCGGAGTAAGTAAGCATGATATCTGTAAAATCCTAGCCATAAGATGTTGATGAGAAAATTATGAGAGCGGATTAGGTGCGACTCATCAATGGAGACATCCATAACGTGCTAATCCGAGCAGTCGGGGTGGATTAATGTTAAGAGTTTCTGTCATCATGATCATCCATATGAAGCAGGCACTTAATCCCCCGTGGTTGGTTGTAAGGGCAGAGGGTCAACGTCATTGTACCATTCCCCCTTTGTACAGATACATTAAAATCGGACAGCTCCGTCTCGCTGCTTTTGCTCCAAAACTTCTCGCCACATTAAAAAGGACAAGCATTAGTTTCGACACGAAGTCCTACCAGCCCAACCAATCTAGATAGTGGGGGGATTGGGAATTTTCTCCCCTCGAATCTTATTAAAGATGGAAATGTTGATATTGTCTATTGTCTGATTTTGCTGGAAAAGAATAAACATTGCTCAGAAAACTGCAAGTGAGGATTATTTTACTGAAAATACTTGATTTTAGTCTCGAAAAAGCAAGTGGAGATGAATTTAGTAGTAGTTATTGTTTAAAAAAAGCCGTCTATAATTTTTAATTATTTATTTATCTATTTTCTTATTCCATGAGCTACATAAAGTAATACTTTTAATGTAGCATCTCATGAGGGTTAAAATAAAATGATGAGTAATTTTAAAAAATAAGATTGTGGTAACAAAAAAAGCAAAACTACTGGGTCTCATCTTCGTATTTTAATTTTTTAAATATTAAATTTTAAGTTTTAAAATATAAAAACTATTTAGAGTTATTAAATAAAAGTGTATTAATTCTGAATAAATAATTAGATAATGTAATTTTAAAGTTTCTTGGAAAAACTTTTGATAGACTTTCAAATAAATGAAGCGATTCACATACGTTAAGGCCCACATAAGGATTTTTAGATACAGTAAAGTATTGTACTCAATAAGTTCAATAATTTAAATTCTAAATCTTTCTCCTAATGTGGACATGTTCGACTTTTTAAATTATTATTATGCATTTTCTTAGTTGAATAATTAGCAAAAACAAATAATCATGAATATTTGTTCAAAGAAAATTCAGAAATTTCGTTGTAAATTGAAAAGATTTTGTTGCAGTAATTTGGGAAAATAAATTAAACTTATGAGAAATTTTAATACGTTAAAAAATATGAGTGATACATATTTCTAAATATTAGAGAATTTTTTTTCTTTATATTAAGTCATTTTTCACAATTAAAAACAAATAGTCATAATTTTATTTTTATTTATTTATTTTTTTCTTCCTTAGTTTTGAGCACTAAGGAGGAAAAAAGTATTTTCCTGCAATACTTCAAAGTTTTGTAAATTCTTTATTCTTTTTATTTCAGTTTTTCCATTTGGAGGATATTTTTCCTCTTTGTTTCCTTGAGTCTAATAAGTCTTTATAATGGTCTACCATTCAATTGGCATCAGAGGATTTCAATACTTTTTTTTTCCAGATAATTTGAATATGTATATTAACTTGCATATGCATTTTATTGAATAATTTTAGAAATATGCAATTTTATGAATAATTGTAGAAACAAAAACGGCATGCTCTCATTATCATTTATTATCATTTAGAACAAACCAAAAAATGAACTCAAGAACTCAGCCAGTTCAGATAAAATACATGAAATTCAAGGAGGAAGATTATTTGTTGAAATATTTCTGATCATTTTGTCTGACAAGGGGACACAAGTCGGAAAATCGAGTTTGGCAGAAACTTAATATAATGATAGTATACCTTTAGTATGAACCATTCATTAAAATTTTAAGGCACAAAAGCCACTCAATTTCTTATGCCCTCGAAACATTCGTTCAGTGGTTGAGAGATCAAGGTTCGTCCTCGAATAATATTTTCTTTTTATAAAATTATTTCAAATTAAATCAATAATTTACGTATAGTTTTAACTTATATGTTACTGAATTTTTTTTATGGAAAAACAAATATTCTTTCACCTAATATTTGACTTATAAATATAATCATAATTTTCAACGGCAAAATAATTATTAATATTAACTTTAAAATGATAAGCAAAGGAAAATTTGTACTATAATCATAAAATCCTTAAAAATATTAAATCTTTTGATTTTAATAGTATCAAATTATTTATTCTACCATACGGAACCATATTTGCCGCCAAAACTAAAATTAACAGCTAATAATTTATTAAATTAGAAAGCAAACGTTACCGATTCTGATAATTGAAAGGAAATACTAGAAAGCAGCTATTAAGTTATTGAATGCATAAGCAGATGATTCAGAATGTTATTGTAAGTTTAAATTCGAGCTAAGGTTATGTATTTTCTATTTAAAAATTAAGTTCTAATTCATTAGGTGAATGAATATTTATTTTTGCCTAAGTAATGCGTAATATAATAACTAAAATTATTTGTAAATTGTTGATTTATTCTGCAATAATTTTGAAGTTAAAATAACACTCTTCCATATTTATAATTAATTGTTAATTTAGTTTTAAATGAAAGCATCCTGCTACAAACCCGGACCTCTTTGGCTGAAAGCAAATGCGTCAACAGTTGCTCTGTTCGGATGTCGAAAGGCATGAAAAGTCATTAGTTTGTAAGCTAAAGACCCTTTTTTCAGCTCGAAAGTCTGAAGACTATTTTCTCCGAAATGGCTGGTTATTGCGCTTCAATGTTTTCATGAATGTACATCTTTAAGATATTCTACCATTGTTCCAAATCTTATCCCGGACTCAATTTTTTAACCTGTGTCCTCCAAACTAGTCAGAAAATTGTAGAAATCGTATATGAGAATACCAATGGAAACAACAAATTTTATACTGAATACTGTATCATCTCAAAAACTTATTCAACGAGATCTTAATAACAATGTATCATAATATATTTAAATGATTAAGTAATTTGAATTCTATAACAAATATAAATATTATTCGCATACGCAACTCATTTATCAGTGGGAAGTTTTGTTGATTTCTTTTTGGAGGGGAAGGGGAGAAGTGGTACAATGACATTTTTATTTTCGGGATTTTTCATGCAGACTGACATTCTAATCGCTATAATAAAAATGTTATTCTTATTTTGTATAAAATGGGCGAATATCATTCTCAATGAAACCTAATAAAGATTATTAAGGGCCGTCTGTTATGACTTTATCTCCAGGTATTCAATCAAATCCTAGTAATTGTTAAAACTTTTTTCAATACAAACTACATAAAGCACTATCAAAGATAAATATTAAGTATGTAATATTTAGTATAAACTGCATTCAATTCCCTTCAGCTACTTTGTAAATAAAATAAAGGTTGTTGATTTCCTAATTTAGTGTGCTATAAGTTATTAAAGTTATTTTTTAAAAAATGTTTTGAGACTAATGTTAGTGAGTTGTAGGAACTCTCCAAACTTCTGTGTGTCAAGACAGATTTAAAGTTCTTAAAAACTTCTCTGAGTTTAAAATCGTCTATATCACCAAGTTATTCTAAAGATAATATTATTTGAAAATTATTCAATGTATTCATTTGCCTTGATTTTATTGTATTCATAGAACGTTAGTTTCTTATCAGCACATATATATCATTACTATCATAATCAATTCTTTCTGCACTTATTAAATCGAATACTTAAAGCCTTTAGTGAAATCAGTTCTATATTCTTTGCTACCACATAAAAATTATATAAAAGGTAAAGTCACAAAATTATACAAATTTATGCTGAAGTTATTAAAAAAGCCGTAAGGAGATTCGAAAATTCTTGGGAAGTTCGATCTTTACCTTTGTATCGGCTGATTACTATCCTTGGCGTATATTATTAATTCTCGAGTGCGAGTTGGAAATGAAAATCCGTTCTCTTTCTCCAGTTTTATTCTGGGAGGGGAAAAGTTTGGGAGGAAACTTTTCCACCGCTGCCTTCTTTAATTACGATCGAGTCCCGAAGAATCAACTTATAAAGCAGCTTTCATTGCGCAGAAATACCGGCAATCATTCACGGAGATGCATCCGCCCATCTAATAAAGGTCCGGGCTCTCTTAATGGGGCGCGGGGCCGGAGCTCTGTTCTCGAGTGATAATGTCCGCCTACCTATCACCATTATCATCGCCTCTCCTCAGCAAAAGCCAGCGTATTATGTCCCAATAATGCGAACCGTCTCCAACGGACGGTCTCTCCATTTGTCTGGCGGAACGCTCGCGCTACCCTTTCAGTCGACACGCTCAGATGGCAATGTCTCCAACCCAATGGGGCTCGACTAATTGAAAAAAGCAAACAGCCAACGGGAAAGGGCTCAGGTACTCCGCCATTGTAGTAAAGTGCGCCGCAACCACACACTATGTGTCATTCAAAATAATTGGAAAACTTGGGCCATTCTGAAACGAAGCAATTAGCATGGATCTTCATTTACATGCCCGTTAGAGGGGGATCAAGACGGAAGAAAAGCGGGAAGAAAGGAATAAGTACCCAAGCAGCAAGATACCCCCCTACAATGGCGTCGACGCGCATCTAATCCCGCTTAAAGGGAATTTATTAGGGGGGACAACAACAAATGGGAGAACGGTGCGGAAGCAATAATCGCCGAATCAGTCTTAATCAGCAACTCCGATTCGAATTTTTAAGTTCGCCCATTAAAACCCACAAAATAATAGTCGTAAAAAAAGAATGCCGGTCCGGTGATTATCAGAAAAAGTAATGATACATTATAAATAAGGAGTTAAATGCTATCTTTGGGATAAATGTTTTTTAATCCGAACTTCACTTCGATGACGAACTACTCTTATTTTTGATTTCGATTCTTTTTTTTTTT
>JAPMOR010066220.1:270445-329500 GCA_026543865.1 Argiope aurantia
CACAGATTTCCTCTATTCAAACTTTGCTAATATTTATGGAAAAGTAGGAAAAGTAGCAAATTTTAAAATAAAATTTACTATACCAATATTTGAAAATTTTAGGAAGTTTAAAATACATAACAATTTGTGAGTCAACGCGAAATAAATCTTATTTATTCAAAACATATCGAAATTAAATTTCTTGGACACATAGTCTAGATGTGTTTTTAAAACATCGAATAGAACTTTTATATTTTTCTACAATCATCTTCAATAATGTTACTTTTATTTACACGTCTTATGTAATTTATGCACTATTTTAGCTTTTAGCAAAGCCTTTTTTACCTCAAAATTCAATTTTCATTTTTTTATTCATACAACTACTTTTGCAATACTTTTATTACAATATTTAACTTAAAATATATCTAAAATGTAACAAATTTTTAAAAAAAAATCCTGTTTTTTTCAAGCTTTATGTGAATTCAACAAAAAATCCAGCTAAATTTCCTTCATGCAATTTATTTCATATAATCCAGCAGAACCCTTTGGATTTATACTTTTATTTATATTTGCAACATAAAGTATATGGTATTCCTGAATTATTGCGGATGCATTGCTCTAACGAGAATCAAGGTTTCTTCCGTTTTTGACAAGGTGAGGGACAGCAATAATGTCATTGTGCCGTTATATACCCGTGCTTAATGTAATCTATATCGTTCGAAAAAACAAAATAATTTTTTTTAAGCATTTTTACTAAAAAATTATGAGAGAATTTACTGTTTGGTTAGGATTCAATTTCAACATAACATAAGATTTAAGTTTTAAACATTTTAATTAATCAATTTAAAAAGGGAAGAAACTACAGTATCCTGTTTCATAGCACAACAGAACACACACAAGCATTGAAAAAGAAATTTAAAAAATCGGAGGCATGCATTTGACATGAAATAACATTTTATATTAGCGACAATTTTTAATATCTTTTGCACGCCTACAAAATTTGTAAATTTCAATAAATATGTGTCAAGATAGTAAAGAAAAATTTAAATGATCATTAATGAATGATTCGAACTCTTTGCATATTTTTCCTTGTTTAATTTTGAGAATTCATTTTCTTATCTTCTCTAATGAGAGATTTAAGATTCTTAAAACCTTCTCCACAATGTGCTGAATTGAAATATTTAGTTCTATAGATTTATATCACGTATGGATTTTTAATCATTAGCCAAATAAATTAGCTATTAAATGAGGAATCTTGTTTTAATTATTTTATTAATTTGTTTTTCTTGTTAATTTTGTTTTTAGTTTCATGCTTGCAAACCTGTGCATTTTTCTATTTCTACATTTCATCTAGCTTGCTTCCTCCCCATAAGTGAATCTTGTTTCAACATTGAAAGTACATCTATTAATAATTGTGTAAAAATTATTTGACTTCTGCATTCGTTTTATGGTAGTAAAAACCATTGTTTGCTAATGAGCATTTAATTTACTTTGGAACTCAGTGCTTAAATTTGATCAAGATAATACTCCTTTTGGATCTATCTATTTCTCATATTGTGCATTGTAGCTTTGTTATTGCCTCTGTTATGTGCCAATAGGAATGTTCTAGAAGAATTCTTTATTATTATTTCTTTGGTTATCAAATATCAATAACTAGTATAAAGTTTTACCATCCTGTTGCTGAAATAACACGGGGATTTCTTTTTCTAATTTATTAAAATTTAGAAATTGTTTCAAAAAGCCTAATTTCCTCAATACTGTTTAAATTAGATTATTGATTGAATTGAACGATAGGCTCTTCACATGCAAATATTTCAGGAGAAAAGTCACATAGTTTCTTGGAAAAATCTAAAAATTAATCGTAACTTTAATTGGGTACTTAAAGTTAAGAAATAAAAGAAAATATTACAATTTTTGTCCATGCCTTATCAATTTCTTGATGATAACGGAGAAAATATACTATAAATAGCTTGAAAACTACAGAAACTTTCCTTCCAATTATTTGAAGAGCTGAGCTTAGTATATAATAAACTCTCCGTATGTTATTTGATAATAAAATATTCTGCATAAAAATATTCACATATCTATGTGTTGCTGGTGATGAAAACATTTTCAGTTCGTGTTTATATACTATTTTTTCTTTCAAAAAGCAACTAAAAATCTGAAACATAAATATTTATCAATTTATCTAAAGTAAGGAAGCTAGGTTTCCTTAAAACATTTTAACTTGTCAAAAAGAGTGTTTAACTGAAGAAGTTGACTTTGCATATAAAGTCTTCAATATCTTTTAAAGAAAGATTTTCGTGATGAGGATCGACACATGATGCTCTTGTTGCATTTTATATTTACATTTTCAAAAAATTCAACTACGATTTAATTTTTGAATTAAAAAAAAACGACTTCTGCTTTGCAATGAGAAAAATAAGTTTTTTTAAATAGTACCACCACCAACAAAAACTTTTTAGATCAGGAATTTTATCTTTTATTTTTTTTCTGTTTTATTGGTTTGTTTCTCCTTCTCTCACTTTTCTTTTAAATCTATATTTATTTTTCTAACCATTTGTCCATTTTTTTGTTTAGAAAACATTTGTTTTCAATATTTATGTTTTATGAGAATAGAGATAAAATTATCATTCTACAAATACTGAATAAAATTATTTGTTTCCTAAATCTGTGTAATCAATGTAAAATAAAAAAAATACAACATTTTTGTTCATTTAAGGGAAGCAAAACTTAGGTTATACTCTTCTTATTGACTAAGAAGTTTGGAAATTTTATTATATTACTGAAATTCCAATGGATATTTATGTATGCTTATTTTATTGTATGCTTGTATAGTAATTATAAAGATATAATAAATGCCCAATACTCTCCCAATATGTATTTAAAAAAGAAAAGAAAATATGAAAGGACATTATTTACATCAACAGGCGCAACTGAAAATAATTTTTTTAATAAATGAAATGACCTTAACACTAACATTTAGAATATAAGTAATTCATGCATTTCATTAAAAAAAATCACAACCAAGGAAATATCAAGCATTAGATAGTGTCGCTTTATAAGAGGACCACGAAGCACGTGCTACCATTAATAAACAAGATTTAATGAAAAAAAAATTCTAGCCCATATTCCGAAATATCGTAGAAGAGATAATATTTTATTCATGATTCCGTATAGCTCGAAAGCATCAGCCGTTGCATTTTGTGAGTAACAATTTTTACTTCCTGTAATTTACAGAAAGAATGCCAGTCTAAAACTATTATCATGTTAAAAAAGGCGAAAGTGAAATTTTGCTTTAGAATTACTGACAAAATAAATAAAGAAAATTATTTTTTATCATAAAGTTAATATTTGCAAAAGCACCTGACTGATGTATTAAAAAAATAAAGTTTGAATTGCTGTACAACTATAGAAAAATTGCTCAAAATTGTGCTTGAATTTAATTTGGAAAAATTTACAAAAAATTTAGCGGGGATTCATGAATGGAAAAAATCAATCACTCTAAAAATTATTAAATGCTAATTATTTTAAATTTTAAAAGAGGAGTGAAAACTGCTTTTGTGCGATACTATGCTCGGAAGTTAAGATGGAGAAAGGTTAAATTTTCAATTAATTTTTAATTCCGCTAAATTTAAATTAAAATTTTGAAAAATTCTTTTATAGTGAGCACCTTTTACACTAAAAATAATAACGTGCCAAATTTGGTAGCTTTAAATCGAAGGGTTTGCACAGTAAAGTGTTACATTTTTTGTATCAAACACTAATTTGTACGATTTTTGCATAGCGCAATACAGAAAGCATGGGAAGCTAAATTAATTCTTATGTGAATCAATATGTTATGATAAAAAAAAGGATTAAAAATGGGATTAAAAAATTTCACATGCTGCTTTTAGATTTAAAAGTTTAAAAAAAAAAGAGGGGAAAGAGGGAATTGAAAATGAGCAACAGATTGAGACATTTTAGGAAAACGTATAAAAGTGAGATGGGGGAAAAAAAAAAAAAAAGTGCTGTTATCACAAACGAAATAGTAAAGCGAGCAACTTTAAATAATTTTTTAACTCACTGCAAGTTTTAGATTGAAGGTAAGGAGAGGAATAAAAATGGAAAGAAAAAAAGAGCCTTTTTTTTTTTTTTTTTTCCAACGCTCCACTCTTAGAAAATTGCTTTATGCTTCCGAAAAGAATCATTGCGTAAATCACTGCCTATATTTTACCCTGGATTCTCTAAATATTTTAGGCAAGAACCGGGCGTCTGAGTTTCCGTTTGTGACAGCCTAGGTCACGTAGAATCCTGTGTACCGATCTATCAGGGTTATTTCATTCCTTTGCCATGTATTTAGAGACAAAGCGGAAATCTGACTCACACGGGGAATTGTGACTGCGCACGGGAAAGGCAAGATGAAGTAGCTCCGTTTCCTAAGTGTATATGCATGGGGTGGGAGAACCCCCAAGAGCCACATAATGCTACTAACATGCTCTTTCTCAACAATCATAGCGCATGACAACTGCGGTTTTGGCTAATCCTATTCACTGGTTCCCCTTTTCCCGAAGCCAAACAGTCGATTTTCTTCTGCGGTTTTTATTCGTAGCGCCGCTACGTGTCCATATATTTTTCAAACACTGACAATTTAAAAGTGTCCGTAATGTTGGTGTCGTAGAGCGGAACAAGGAAAAGAAAACATTTGGGAATTGAACGCGAAATCAAATATTCAGAAGCCAGGCTGAATCATGGGTGTCAAAAAGCATTTTCCACGTTTGTTTTCCATTTGCCAAAGAGAAAACGGATTTATTTTATTCGTTTCTTTTATTCGATTGGATTTCTTTCCCATTATGGTTAGCCAACAAGAAAGGGAAAAAAAATGAAACTATTTTTCTTTGCTTCAGAAAAAGATACACCTTTTTCTGATACATTTTTAACTAAACGATGCACAATGCGTAATTTTAAAAAGGACTACTTTAACTAAAGCTGCTTGCTACAGGTGGAGGCGCCAATATGAATTCTGGGGCTTTAGAAGCTTCGACTTCAAATATTTCTACTTATATTTTTCGATTACGATAAGCAAAATAATAATAAAAAACAACTCTCAGAAATCTATTTTGATTAAATATTTCTTAAATAAATTGTTGTAATTAATAAATGCCCGTTGTTTCTTTTAATTTGTTACATTTGTGATTATATTTGGGTTTGAGAATGAGCCTTAGACCCTTAGATGGGGGGGGGGGAGAGCAGAAAGATATTTTTGAGGTTGAAATGGGTACTCGAAAACAGAAAGTTTCAAAAGCTTTGTTTTAAAGCTATCATCGCTATTTTATGTATCTCTTTTGCCTAATTTTTTGAATTAAATTTTACGAATCAATGAAATGCTCATATGTACTGGAATCAAAGGAATCAAAATTTATTTCATTTGTAAAAAAAAAAAATGCGGTACATTTGGTATTACATTTCACACTGTTTTTTTAAAAGAAAAAAAATCCTGTTATAAATTTTGGAGCTTTCCAAAATAGGAAAAAAGAAACCCTCGAATAATCAGATATTTTAGAATTTTTCTTGGCTTTTATCCCATTCATCAAACATAGATAGCGACTACTCAAAGCGGTATTACATGGTGAGATATATTTTCTATAATTACGCATAGTAAAAGAGTCCTAAAATATAATACTTTTGCTTTTAAAAGTAATAGACATGTTTGAATAATTTAATTTTTATCAATGTTTATTGATGTAATAAAAATAAGTATTTACAACAAAAGCCGTTTAATTTTATGGGAATTACCTATATCTGTCATAAGTGAGGAAATGTGATCTTATGGATTACCACAGATAATGAGATCCCTAGAGTCCTCTTAGTTACACTTCAAGTATCACTTATACCACAATTCATTATTTTAAATAAATTATCGTAATCCACAAATAAATAAGTATATGTTTTAATGAATTTTTTTCAGTAAAATTGCAAGGGCGCTACAATCCTCTCAGACTTTATAGATAAAATAAAATGTAAGAGTTAAACAAAATTTTAGGAACTTATATTATTGCGCATATATGTATTTGATAGAAAGTTGTAAACATACATATTTTTAAAAGAATAGAGGAAAGGGCAATTTTTTAAATGCTGATGTTTCAAAATATTCCGATGGTGTTCAAAAAGAATGATTTTACCTACGCTTCATTATAACTTATTGCAAATTATAACTTATTGCAAACTAAGTTCATTATAACTTATTGCAAAATAAGTTCTTTAAAAAATTGGTTTGCCTCGATTCATCAATTATACATATGCTATTTATATCAATAAACAGATTAATTTAAGTGTTTTCAATACATTCTCCTTTTTTATGCAGTGAATACAAAATACAAAATAGGATATGCATTGATATTGAAGGATTCAAAAATAATGATCCTGCGACGAAGAAGGTGAAAATTCTTCGTGGAACTCGGCAGAAAAATAATAAAAAAAAAGTTTAGTTTATTATCATTTAATTAATATGCTTTCTTAAAATAAATATCAAAAGCACTATAAGCTGAATAAATATTATCAATTTCATCCAAATAAATTTCACATTTTTAGTTCCAAGTACTCTTTACCTGATCTACAATTCTTGCCTGGCAATAGAATTGGATAAATCATTAACACAAATAACTTATTTGACAATATATTTTATTGAAAAGAATTTTATTTCATTTCAAAAAGCTAATGTTGTTAAAAGTATTTGCCAAAAACTCTTTTTTTGAGTGGCAGGTAAGTTGAAATATAGCGTTTTGTTTAAAAAATTTCTTTTTCTTATATTTTCAGTTAGTATAGTTATAATGATATCCGTATTAAAGTTCTTTTGTTTTGACCATAATCCAATTAATTTTGGCCCTAGTGAATTTAATATGACTATTCTGGAATGGAATCAAACTTGGATATCCAGATTTTGTCATAAGGAATGTTTTAATGTATTAAAAATAAATTATAGGATTTTAGAACTAAGCATTAATACTGAAACGAAAGATTATCATTTTACTATGAAAAAAGGGGTCTTCGAGATTTCAAGCAACTTCGAGTTGGACTTTTAAATTTTAAGTAACTAAATCTGAAATTTATTTGACATTGTATTGTATAGGATGACGAAGCATTATTATAAATAAATTTTAATAATCTGTTGCGAAACCAAATAATCTTCTGAAAACAATGAGGTAAAATCGATGATCCACGAATCAATCAACTTTATCCGCTTTTTTGTTCGTACAATACAACACAGAACAATTTATCAATGTTTCCAGACTTCCCGTTAGTAATCATAACATTTCCGTTCTCTCTGTTCGACTTCCACGGACACAATATTGTCTTACTAATCCACCAAAGACTCGCTTTTGTGCGAAGAAATCCGCACAAAGAAGAATTGCTTTTCCATCTTTGCTGTTCGGACACTTTTCGGTTTTTTTTTCTTTCTGCCCATCTGATTATATTCTTTCAGTAGTTATCGGAAGAAAGAACGAAATGGAGAAGAAAAATATGAAAAAGGGCGGGGGGGGGAGAGAAAGGACGGACGAACAAAACGATAGCGCTTCTACTCCCACACTGCTGTAATGAAGAATAAAAAAGGACTATATTGTCATCATAGAGTATTGCTTCTCGTCTCTTTCATATAGGATTAACCTTATTATATACTTCTTTTCTTTACGCAAACGGAATCTTCTTTGTGAAACTAATTAGCTGGATTGTTTAATTTATAAGTTTTCAGACTGAATTTGATGCGTTAATTTTGGAAAAGGAATTTCAATATATAAATATGTTTTAAAATGCTGATTAAACACATGTTTTAATGAATAATTATGTCATCATTTGATATAAGGGCCGACTCTTTATTTTTGTTTTTGCATTAAACAGCTCTTTATTAGTATCCACCGCAGTCGTCTGGAACGCTAGGAGGAGTTAAAAATATCTTCTTCCTTCTTAAAAATATCTTCGTTCTTTTGGGCTGCGTCATTATCTATCGCAAATACCAAATTCTGTTTTGGCATGTAGCAACTGATTTTTTTTTTTTATGTTTAGATTGATTAATTTAAAGGCTTGTGAATAAAGCTCAATATGAATAAAAGTTTACTATGGGATTGTAAACTTCACATTTTATTTGCATTTCTTTTTATGTCGGATTGTAGCAAAAGTTGCTAAGCTAAAGTCTGCAATTTTTATTGTTTCATATTCAAATCAATTGTTGTGATTAGTTTAGATTTGAGTGTTCATAAACATTATAGATGTAGAAAATCCCAATGCAAGAAAACTTAACATTTAGTATTACTATATATTTATTTCTAAAATATATTGCAAATTGCAATTTCTTTCTGAGATTTTCTACTACAACTTTCGTTAATTAATCTATAGCAATCATATCTAAAATCTGACATAGTTATAAAATTTATTGAATTCTCTTGGCAACAGCTGAAACAACTTGCTGTTTATCTAAAACAAAGCAAAAAAAAAAAATTTTTTTTTTTCTTCCTGCTTTTAGGTTTTAAAATACGCTCCATTAATTACTAAGCTGATTGACTCTTGATTCTGTAAAAAAATTTCAAAAGACATAAAGCTTGTAGCATTCCGTTGCTGACTGAAAATGTTTTATATAGCAAAAAATGGTTCCTCGAACTTGCAGTCTCGAAGTTGTCAGGTGTTTCAATTTGTTTAGGCTATTAACTATTCACCTGATTGAAACCTACCATTCCATTCTTTACATTTATTTATTTTTATTTTTGAAGCAATTTTGGACTACATTTGTCTGAATTTTGAGAAATTAAACATCTTTCAGCACTATTTTTTTCAGAAATTGGGAAGTGATGGAGAACCAATGACAAAGAGTTCATGATCGTCTCAATAATTTTTTTCGTTGAAATTTATTTTTTAACATTATTTGCAAATTTCTTTTAGAATAGCAATTTTTGATCAATAAAGCTTTCAAAATTGGTTTTTTATAACCTTTTAAAAATGTTTTTTTAAAGAATGTTTATAAAACTTCTTTGAACATCCAGATTTCTCCCTAACGTTGTGTAAATTAATAAGCAAAATGCTTCAATTATAAATTGAGCAAGTTTAAGGAAGCAAATGTTTAAATTATAAGAATGAAGTTTCAGTCTTTCAGTGATACCAATAGAGTAGCATTTTTAGTAACTTGGCAATAATAGTTTTCTTTGAAATTTTGAAGTTAATAATACAATACCTTAGAAATTACTATTCATTCATAGTTAATACCTGATTACTTTTGTTAATAAGCAGTGTGTAGTTTTCAATTTAATTCAGAAGGTAAAGCGCGGTTTTTATAATAAAATACAGATGAAATTGGCTTTTGTTATTATTTATCGGAAAAATTGCAGAGCTCTTGAAAATTAAAATTACTAATATTAAATAGGGCTACACTTCTCTTATGATTAAAAAAATCTTTATTCGATAAAAAAAGAAAAAAAAAAGTACAAATGCTTCAATTATAAATGCATCCTTTTTTTTAACAAAAAATGTGTAAATCGATATAAATGAGTGTAATATATATATGGAATATAATTACACCTTTTATTATCTTTTTAACTTTTAATTAAAATTAATTAATTAAAAAGCATTAATTCTCAAATTAAAATCTCATTACTAAAACATCTGTTTGAATCAGAATTATTATAGATAAATATTTCCATTAATCAAATATTTAATTTTTCAAAATGAATTTTAAAAAGACAATAAAATTAGTTATGTACACGGGAATTATTATATAATTTAGGGCTAAAAACAAAATTTAATTTTAATAGATTTCTCCTTTAAACTATTGATGCATCAACTATTTTTAACAGTGAAAAAATTTAATTTGTTAAAATATACACTTTTGGCAGCAGATAAAAATAACAATATTCTCATTTATTTTAAATGAGGATTCGAAGCAAGCAACAATATTGATTATACTTATTAAATGATACTTGACTGAATGAAAAAAAAGCAATTGTAATAATACTGAATATAACTTTTTGATTTTAAATATCGAATTTTAATTTGCAATTAGTGATATAAAAAATAATAGTGTTGTTTAATTAAAACTCAACATAAAAATAATAGATAAGGCTACTTTTAAATTTGTACAATCATTCAATTTTTCTACAAAATACTTTTACAGTTCTTAAATTTAATTTTAACATTCTTTTATCCAAATTAAATCTTTGAGTGCCTATTGTAAAGAAAAAGCCTGGATTTCATTTTAAAGTCGTTTTTATTTCAAGGATTAGAAAAATAATTACATCCCATGAAATAGCTGGAATCCTTATTTACTTTTAGGAACAAAAAAGCTCATCTCAGCAGCAAAAAGCTATTCGAAGACAACAAGATCACTTATTGAAGCAACAAGAACAAGCACGACAACAACAAAAATTGCAAGAACAACAGGCAAGAGAATACAATGTGAGTATCTAGATAGAAGATATGTTTAAAGTATTGGGTTGTTCGGAAAGTAATTTCGTTCTTTTTTGTGGAAATGAAAGACAGTTTTTGTATAATAAACAAATACTTTATTAAATTATATATTGGCCGTTCTGATCCAACACCCTTTGCCATCTTTCTGGTAGTAGCATAATTCCACGCTCATAAAATTTTTGGTCTTTGCTACCAAAAAACTGATCGAGGTGGTTTTTGACCTCCTCATTTGAGGTGAAGGTTTTACCGTCTAAAAAATTTAGCGAACCAGTTCTGGCACTGGCGTACTGTCAACACACCTTCTCCATACACATCGGTCAATTTCTTTCTGGCTTAAACAGCATTTTTACCCTTTCTGTAGTAAAACAGTAAGATATGTCGAAAATGCTGCTTATCACTCTCCATATTTAAAAGGGCACCAACCAAAAACTACTGCGTAGAATTAATTGTAATTTTTCACACACAAGCCTTGCTATATGAGTTCTCAAAGCATATAAAAATTATACGGCTTAAATGTGAAGTTGGGTGCAAAAAAATACAATTAAATCCTCTGTCGGGAAAAAACGAAATTACTTTCCGAACAACCCAATATATTAGCATTTCCTTTTTATTTTTCACATTAACCAATTACTTTTTAAATGCCAATTTTATGCAAGAGCTCTCTTTCAAAATGAAAAAATTTTATAGAAGATTGGAATCAGAAGTTTTTCTTTTTGTATTGGATAAATAGGCTCTTTTCTTAAACCTGTAAATAAAGGGTATTGAAGTATGAAGTATTAAGGGTATATCAATAATGTTAGTTGAATATCATGGAAATTAAAATCGTTAGATCTAATTATTACAAAATTATTAATAAATTTGTATTAGCTCTTTAATATCCATTGCATTATATACTTTAGGAAAATTGTTTATTATGTATGTGTTAACCTGCAATTAAATTACTAGTTCGGCATGCCATTACGCATTGAATGAACACAGAATTAATGAAAGGATTGATAAAGAATTTTATTTATTTTGCACATAAAAATTGGTTCAACAAGAAATAGTGAAATAATATACTATAAAGAATTTTTTTTAACGGATGATGGGACAGATAGGCTCAAATAGTGAGCCTTGAATTAAGGATGCTACTTTATAAGGTGTGAGGAAGTTAAACCATTAGAAAAGAAAAATATACTCAAGGAGTTCAAAAAAAAATCAAAGCAAAGAGAAAGATAAATTTAGAAATTGTGAAGAGAAAGTATAAGAGAAAAATAAACCATTATATTGCGTAATATTAAACTAAGCGGAAAAATAAAAATACATTTATATTATAACTTGCATATATGTCGAAATGAAAGCTATTAAATGTTTAAAACACAAAAGAAAATAATTTTCCTTTCCTCTCATCCAGTTCTTATCTGCATAAATAAAATATCACAATTTTCATAGCTTTCCTTCTAAAATTACCTATAAGAGCTGGAGTTAATTTTCTTGTTGATCTGATTTTGTGAAATAAAATTGGTTCGTTTAAAAGAGCTCGATGAATTGTATGTATTATGGCACTTCGACTCCTTTGTGATTCACTTACTACATCCTTAATCACTGTCCTAATTTTTTAGTTAGAAATGCTTGAACCGAAAATTCTTTAAAATTTAAATATTTTATAACATTTTGAGTTTTATTCTACTCCTAATTAATTTACATTTCCTATACGAATATCTTATTCCATAAAAATGGAATCAGCGATGCCAAATTATCTTAAAAAATTGAGTTTTCTAAAATTGAGCCAAATTTAACCACTTCACTCATGCCTCAGTTTATCGCATTTTTAACTTATAAATTGAAATTAAGTCACAGATGTTATAAGCCACTGATATTGATGTGAAATCCTTATACGTCTCATGAATTCTTAGTTAAATCAATCGTTCCCAAAACAGAATGATTAGAACAAAATCTAATTAGACAATAATGAAAACTAAGCTATCATTTTAAAATGTATTGAAATAATAAGTTCGTGAAAGTCGAGGAACTTATTTTGATTCATATATCTGTAGATTTTTTTTATTAGCAATATAGTTTTAGTCTTAAACCAGTTTTTAAATAATTAAAGATATCCAAATCTAACTTTCATAAGAATAATAATGTAAATCTTTTTTAAATTTATATCATTCGGGACTCTATTTCAAAATGTTTTCGTAAAAAATATAGAAGTTACAAAATGAAGCAAGCGAATGAAGCATTATTAAAAGGCAATTTCAAATAAATTTAATGTAAAACATTTTTTAATGATTTCAATAAAATACGGCCAACTGAAATTATTTCCTTGGTTATTATTTTGTACTAATACTTAAAAAAACTTAATTTCAGCACTTTCTATCAAATTTACCTCGATGAGAAACATGTTTACAAATATTTCTAATAAAATTTGTAGACATGATTCTCTATTAATGGGTCTTTTTGTCAAAATAAGAGAATTCACCTAAGCAGTGAGAAGGGAAAAAGGGGGTGGGGGGTAATTTCAGACAGAAACATAGATTTTTTCCCCTTCCGAAAGCTGTTAATCGTAGAGATCGTAGTAGAGGTGTGAGTGTTTTCTTTTTATACGATTGTAAACGCTTTTCTGTTATCCCCCTTCAGAGTCGATTGAATGGCGATTATGGCGGTGCCTCAGGGAAGGGATTGCCTGGGACTCCCCGGGGTCTTATGTTTCTCCCTGTCTTCGAAGGGGGTCTTCCTCAAGTCTCGACTCCACTGACCACTACCTCGGGGATACTGCCGCCTCATTTCCCTAATCACCTCAACTCATCGAGTAGTCCCTCAAGACAGTTATCACCTGTCAACTCAAACTCACAGAACAATAATGCTCCCCCAACTGCACTCACGGTAAGTTACTTTCGCACCATAGTGTTTTCTTTCGATTTCTTTTTTTAAAGATTGATAAATGTAGAAAAGATTAAAAAAAAATAAATAAAAAACCCTACAGCATTATTAAATGTAATCACAATTGTTGAAAGTAAGACCCGAAAAATCAATCCTAAGACTTGATTATAGAAGGTGTGACCACTTAAGTTGACAGCATGTAGGAAATGGTCCATATCTGAACACAAGGACAATTTTTGAACAAGCGAACAAATTTTTATACGCGAAAATGTGGAACTGTGCTTGCAGCACTGAAATGTGATGATTGTCTGTGTCTATTATCTCCATAAATTTAATAGTATCCTATACTCTTTGGAATATAATTTCTCAGTAAAAATAATAAATGAGTAAATGAGTAAAATGCTTTCATTTCCATTATGTTTAAAAACATTTAAGATATATTTTTAACATAATATTCCAATATGCTACTCATTTAAGTTATATAGAGAAGATTGTTGGCTGTACTTAAACCATCAATAAATTTACAAAACAATATTTAAAAAAAATAACGTGCTGTTTACTTGTTGTATATAAACAAAATTATCACTGCCTTTAATGTAATTAAGGCCCGAATGTATTCAAACTCTTTATATATATTAGAAACATTGGAAATTTGAAATAGAAGACTTGAAATTTAAAATCCTTTTATTTAGATTTTTATTATCTCTTCTTCTGTTAGTCTGCTTCTGCTTTGTATATCCTAAACACATTTAGCAGTTTATTTAATTCTGCTGTTATCAATAAACTTATAATGACTGTGATCTTAATGGATCCATACTTTAGCTACTGTAAACTTCGCAGCTTGACTTGCATCCCGAGTCAGAGTGTTCGATGTCTTGAGTATTCAAAACCAACTTTTATCATTCAAAGGACCGTATATGTTTAAATGATTCGTCTACATTAAAATAATATAAGCAATAAAATAGAAGTTCCTTTCAAGTACCTGGGATTCATCTATTGTTTACAAATTTCTTATGCTGAAAATTATTATTTAAAGAAAGCTTAATTTTCATTATTATTCTGGGTTAATTTTTATTATTTTAGCTATAATTTTTATAAGCTTCCTGAACACAAATTTCAATCAATTTTTGAAAACTGAAATTCGAGACAATGTTTTAGGTGTCTCAAAACAAAATGTAGAGCATTAATATATAATTTCTGAACTATCGTGCCAATTTTATGTCTTAGTCACTTATATGTCTTGATGATTTCTTTGGAAACTTCATATGAAAATATATTTCATATTTGAAGAGCACCAACTAAACACTTTAGTGAAATCTTTCTAAATATAAATGCAAAATTAATCGACAGCACTTCTTACGTATCTCGAATCTATCATTGGCATTTATGGTTATTTAGCAAAATACTTTTGAGAAAAGACTTACAATTATTCATAATTAAAAATAGAGCAAGTTAGGCCATTAGTTTACAAAAGAAGCAATTTACATATACGGTTGTTATTTCACATTCTAGAAAGGCTAAGTGCTTTAATTCGGAGATATAAGTTATGCATTAAAAAAAATTGTCATGAAAGTCGTTGAAGTCTAAATTCACTTTCATTAGCTGAAACTTTTTAAGAATTATTTCTTGCCGTTAAATCTCTTTTATGTTAATTTTGATAAAGCTTGTACAATATTTAAAGTAAATGGAAGAAAAGAGAAATAGAATAAACAACAGAGGAAAGAGACTAAAACAAAAACAAAAAAATCTTGCAGACGAAAGTTTAACTAAGCGTAACTGAAAATTCATGTTTTTTCTATGTAATTTTAGGAAAGGTGACCTCTCTTGCATCGTTTAAGAAAATGTTATCTTCTTTTTTCTTACAGCGCTTACGTTTTTGTATATTTCTAACGATAATGTTTTACGTTTGAACAAGACGGTGGTCACAATTTCATATTCCTACTGGAGTCTAATTACATTTTTTTAAAATTACTAACAACATTTTAGGAAAGATATGTTGTTTCACATCTTCAGCTACAAAATATACAAGAAACTATTGCTTATTTCTTTACACATTCCTATTAGTTTTTCATTCTTTCAACAAAGCTTCTTATATCAAAACTCAGAACTTCCTAAATAAAGATATTCCCTCCCTAGTACACAGACCAAACGTTTCCAAAACCAACCTTTAATTCTGCTCCGAGAGAATCAATTTTAGGGTAGATGGAAACAATTCCCCGGTTTCATTTTTAAAGAGCCCGACCAATATCTAAAAGAGAAACAATCCTTTTGGTCGGAGAGAGACTCCCTCGTAGATTTTGAGCCGACAATGGTTGTCGGAAGCGAAACCCCTCCCAGCTATTTCAGCACTTACCAGAATTGAAGATTCCAAATCAACTTGTTATACTTTCTGATCGGCAAGAGTGGAATGGAATCTCTCTTTATTTAATAGCGGGTTCTGCCTCGGGCACTCCGCTTAGTCCCTTAACAATGTCTTGCAAACTGAAGGGGGTCAATATTGGACGGTGCAATGCGCTGAAGTGCCGCTTTGTAAAGGAGGAGATGTAATTAGAAGAGAGGTAACTTGCCCGAGAGTTTGCTTTGATTTCTCTTGGCATTCTTGAGTAAGTAAACTGTCCGCTTCAAGGAAGTTCTACCCGAACAAAGAGCTGCCTTTCGATCATTTATTAAAGGATTAATTTGTGCAGGAAAACTTGACCTCGTCCAAAGCAAACAGCGAGGACTTTTATTGAGTGCGTCTGCTGGAAATGTTCATTCAAATGCATTCATCTCGCTTGGGCAACGCTAGCGAAAATCGTTGTATTGAGCACGCCGTAACCCCAGAGTCATAAGGGGATGGAGAGATGAATTTTATTTGTGGTTGGAGAGCTGCGACCATCTTCACAGTAATGAATGACAAACGTTGAATCAATCCTTTGAGAGAACGGGGTACTCTTTTATATTAATTGTTAATCAAATTAACAGCTAGCTTATGCTTTTAAGTAGCCTCATGCATACCACCCGTGGGTAGAATAAGTGTTCACGAAAGTGGCTATTGCACGAAATTCCAGGAATATTTTCTCATTTATTAGAAAGGTAGAAGGAACGAGAACTGGAATTAATTTCGGCGAATAAATACTGAATTAGATGTTAGATCTGGAACTGGAAAACTGATTAATTACATTATATATATATATATATATATATATATACATATACACACACACGTATATATATACATATGTGTGTGTGTGTGTAATGATAAAATTTTTAAAATTTAATTTAAACTTAATTTATTTCCTAATTCTTAGCTCAATTCAGCACATATCAACTTCATTCTAAAATATTCTCTTATTTCCTGATCCCTTTCCCCTTTTTTCTATTTAATTAATGCAACATGAATTCTAAAATTGCTGAATCGGCTAAAAGCCTACAATTTCTCACACTCCGAGTGAAGGGATAAAATACTGCTGACTTAAACAAATTCTTTTAAAAGATCCCTATGATTCCCTTACCTGTGATTGACAAGTGTTGGAAATCCCTATTAAAATCTCACAGTATATATTCAAAGGGATAAAATTTTCATTAGCTTTTCCTCATTTCGTTTTGTGTCGTTCTTTGCTGTGCTCGTCGCTTCTGCTTGTACATAATTCGTGCCTCCCGGGTTGTAATAAAGAGAACTTAATAATTCAAAGTCTTCTTCTCTGTCTTCGGTCACGACTCTGCTTCAGAAATTATGCTTACATATATATATGGTAATAATATATATTATAAATTACAGCAATATATTAAATATTATATTAATAATAAAGTTATTAAATTTTACATTAATTATTATATTCTTAATATAAGATTTCAAAATGTTTTTATAAAAATTTATAAAACAATTTTGTAATTTTCAAGTCATGGGTTCTAAAATTTTAATCAGTTTCTCATATCAGTGCGTAATTCATACTGGACGTAATCAGTAATGTAATTTTGATCTGATATATTTAATTAAATTTATAATAAAATTAAGCCGTGAAGCGATAAATAATTATCCCTAGATAATTTTCCAATTAGGCTTGTGACAGCAAATATTAGCATTAACAAAATTCTTACCTGTACATTTACGAGGATAAGTAATGAAAGTTCAAAAATAATTTCATTTTTGCTGATCTAAATTATGATATTTTGTTTAAAGTTAAATATAAAGTTTTTAATACTACTATGGATTCTAATCTGAACTAATTATAATTTTATTTATTTTCTCAATGTTAACTAGAAATCACCCAAGCTAATATATAAAAGAGCTAATATATAAATTGAGATAAATATGTGAACATAAAGACTTAATTTTTTAAAAATAAAATTAAGCAATTTTCAAAATAATACTGTTGTTTTATCTCATTAAATCCTCTAACTTTCCTATCATTATAAGAAAACTAAATTTTATTTTCTTCTGCTCATAGTTACGAAAATAACGGAACTTTCTCCTTGATCATCAGAAACAGAAATTTAATATTCGAGTTCCATTCATTTGTTTCGCATTTTAATGATTACTGAATATGTAATAAAACAAGCATAAAATATATAACACAATTAATGCCAAAACTTGAGAATACAAAGATATAATACTCTTTCAGTCATTCAAAAATCAAATGATATAATGTAATTTTGAGTTCATCCTTGAAATGAAAAGATCTCTCTTTTTACTCCAACAATGAGAAATGTAAGCTGGTGCTCGTCGAGAATTGAAGAGCCACTGAAGTTGCAGGCTTTGTTACTCAACACGCCGTATCTCCCGAACCTACAAAATAATAGGGTAACTAACTGCTATAGAGTTATTGTATTTAATGAAGTTTGGCTTAAGTTTCCCACTTTATCATCAAGTCTGGTCTTTATTTAATTATGTATTGATTCATGTGCTGCTGCTGCTGTCAGTTGAAAGAATAGGATATCAACTCACCTATGATTTTCCTGATCTATTATAATAATTCTTTTCTATATATGTCCTTTAGCCTTGAATTGTAAAGAAATGCTTTGTGTGAGAGCTACTTAAATTGTGACTAATTAATAATACAGCATTTGGGGGGGGGCGTGAAAGAAACCCTTTCTAATTTTCTCTTTCAGTTTCATCATCAGCAAAAGTAAATTACTAATATAATTTTTGAAACTTAAAACTTTCGATTTGGTTTTCTAAAGAATTGTTTTAATTTAAAGTTCTATTTATTTTTTTTTATTTATCAGCTCAATTTTAATTTATTTTTCATCTTTGAAGTCTGAAAATTTGTTATATCTGAAAAATGCCAGTTCGAGAAACTTTATACTACAGAAGCAACTCGGAAAATATTTCAAACATATCATCGTTCATCGTTTGATAATCAGTATTGAATGTGCTATATAATTCTGGAAATATAAGCATTATCACGTTATTTACAATAATATGGGCAGAAATTTCTTGTAATTCCACAAATATATTTCTCAGAGAACTAATTGAATGCACTATAATATTTCATCGATTATCTTCCAAACTTTTCAATTTGTTTCAAACAAGATAAAAGAGCTTTATTGGTTTTAATATGAAGGATAAACTTATTTCTCTTCTGGAATTATTTCATTTGAACTTACATTCTAAAAATAGAGAAGGTGAGAATTTTTTAATCCATTTAAAAAATATGGTTCAGGTTACTAAAACATTAGTTACAAAAAATAGGTATTAGTAAAGTACAAAATAAGAAACAGAGATTTTCTTACATTTCTTTCATAAGGAAGTTTTTAAATGACAATTTTGGTTTAATATTTATATTCCATTAATTTTTATCTTTTAACAATGTTGCTTTACACTGACATCACAAAAAGTATTGTGAAGAAGAATAAAATAAATTTAATTAATTTAAAGAAAGATGAAAATTCATCCTCAAAAATTTATGAATTCGAGTAAATAAATGACATACAATGGCAAATGATAAGAAGAAAAATTCAAACAGGAAGTGATAAATTAGAGTGTCTATCCATAAGGATTTATCTAATTCCAAGTTTAACTTTTTAACTTTTTTTTTGTACAGAAACATGAACTTTGAAATAAATTCTTAATATTTCTGTGTAGTGAACACACACAAACAAGTTTTAATTTTGTTCCAGTCTGTACTTCAGAATACTCCTTTTATTTTCTTTTAAAACAGTCATAAGTGCACTAAGCCAGGTTGTAACTTACACACACATGTACAGATTTTAAGTTTTAATGGCTCATGCCATTAGTTTTTCAATACTGTACGGTTATATACGAAAGAAAATGAAATTTAATCACGAATATGTGACTATAAATATTATTCATCTATATATACAGTTTGTTGAATAAGCAGAAAATGCTGAAGAGCTTGCTTAAGTTTTTATTATGAAAGAGTTATCCTTCTTTGAAAATGTGATCCATTGCGTATGATTGCTTAGTGGATCTTGATTATGTATAAATCTCCTAGTTGAATATGTTTGGAATATTATTTCGGGAAGTAAATTAACAGAACAAATGAAGAAAATACATGATATTCAGACACCAGAATGAAACAATGAATAAAAGCATGAAATTTACAATGAGTTCTGAAAAGTTACGTTGAAGTCAGGTATTTCAAATGTCACATCATAGCTTTATTCAGCAAGCTGTTATGTATGGGCAAACGATTGCACAAATCTAAAAAAAAATTAAAATTATAGAAGCTTCAACATATTCTCTATAGCAGTTTTATAAACATTCCAATGTAATATTAAGTATTACAAAATTATGCTAGTATATACTAGTACTAAGATCTATGCACTAAAAGTTCTTTTTTTTTTTAAATTTGAGTAACCAAGTTTAAATTACGACCACGTAAGTGAACAACTAGCCATCCTGTTTTTTCAGCACGTTTCAGTTGTAACGACTTAACACTAATCTATAGTTGACAAAATATGATAGCATCTTCTCCCCCAATTTCATCTAATCAACAAATCTTTCTTGCAGGCAATATCAGCTCGCTTTTTTATTTTAAAAATAACTCACTGATTGATTAATTAAAGTCGTGTTAAGACCTATTAATTAAAATGAAAAATCATTGATGAATGATTTAATATTTCTCCCATATGAAATTGATTGTTGTTATTCCTACAATAATCATTCTAATTAATGTTTATCACATGTTTTATTTAAAAAAAAATAGAAATGCTTTACTAATTACTCTATAAAAAACACGTAACTGGCAGTTTTGTTACTTTTACTGTATCCTTTGAAAATTAAATGCCATTCTGAACAGATCGGATCATACCTAATGCAATTATATATGTATATATATATATATATATATATATATTTGATTTTTATGTAAGCATTTTAAGTGAACTTTTGCAAGGCATAGTGAAGTTCGGATTAAAAAAAAACTGTGTCCCGTTAAAGTTATATGTAGATTTCGAAATGAAGGAGGTTGAAGGTTGGAATTTAAAACATTTTAACTTTTAACTTTCTGGATTTATTAGCGAGACAGTACTGCGATACAATATATTACAATAATCTGTAGGAAAGTCATTCTGAGTTTTTTCTTATGCTGTAACTCCCGAAACAAGAAAATAAAATCAACAAGTATCTTAGACTCCACTTATAATGATAATGAAGTTTTCTGCATTTGGTGCAAGAAGTTACTATTTCGAAGACATTTTATTAATGCTCTAAAATCTCTTTGGAAGGTTATCATAATAATTATTGTTTATCATTAAGAGCGATATAAGTTCGATTTCTTAAATCATTTTTAATAAGTAAGCGATATTAAAATTTTAGTGCAATATAGTGCCAAGGATTGGAATTCATTGATATAATATAAATTTGAGCATCAAAAATCAAATTTATTTATTTCTTCTTATAATACCTATCATATCTGATTCATTCAAGAAATTTTATCTTTCATTCTACTGTGCCGCGCTTAAGTGAAAGCACAAGAAATAAAATTTCGAAGACAGAGAAATGCTTAGATTTATATTAGAATGACTTTATTATTTTCTTCTATAAACTGAGTTTGCGTAGTCTTGGGGCACTAAAACCAATTAGTAGTAAAACGTGGATACATGAGTACAAAGGCACCAAAAGTTGCTTTAAAATGGCTTTTAAAACTCGAGATGTTTCAGGCATTAAATTCTAGATCTCAGCAATGACTGGAGAAGAAATTAATGGTCCTTGTAAGCATCTTGAAGATCATAAAAATTATCTTATTAGAAATAAGTACTTTGGACTTTATTTGCAAGAAAATAGTTAAAATTGAAAATCGAGCAAATATTATTAATTAAATTTTTATTTAATATCCATGCTAATTTTTCAAATAAATGATACAGTATTCCAATATCCCAGATTGGTAAGTGATAATCATATTCTACTTTTGTAGATTTATACCTGTTGGCTTAAGGGCCATGGTAGCCTAGATGCAAAATCTCAGAATGCAGGATCGCGACTTCAAGACCAGATTCCACGGAGGAATTATTTCAGACTCTGAGCTAATGCACTTCATCCGTGGAGTGGAAGTTAAATGATAGACTCACAAAAATCTCGTGTGTCATTATTGCCATATGATCACAATTTAAAATACAAGGACAATTCTAAAACTGTGCCCTTCACAATCAAATGGGTCATTAACTACTGCTCATTTATCCATCATAATACTAATGCAACTCTTTCTCATTGTTGTCACAACTATACCACTATCTTGTTTCTTTTAATAACTAAGGCGATAGTGTATTACCGGTGACAGCTCTATATAGCAATGCTGTGGTATAAAGGCTTTGAAATCTAGTTTCATGGCAGGATAACTAACGTGAAATTAGGATTACTCCTGATACAATAAAGATACGTGGCGTTAAGAAAAGACAAACGTTTAAGAACTAATTGTTTAGCATATCCCGCCACAGACGATCATTAATAAGTATAATTTATATTCTGTTATCTGTGTCATTTGAGAAATCTCAAATTGTTTTCAAACAATTTGCAGACGAAGCTTTTTATGATAAGATAGTCTAAAGTTATGCTTTTTGGTGTCACTATTCCTCAAAAAGCGCTTGTCTCAAACAAGCATTTTTAATACAGTGCTATTGTCTAGGCATTTTTATTTTGCCAAGACGTAACTATAATATAATAATATAAATTATGAGTGTTGGTAAATAGCATAACAAATCAGAAAAAGTGTATCCCTTTTTTTTGGACCTGAAAATGCATCTACGAAATTCTTTTTCTTTTTTAAGTGCATATTTTCTTGCAATTCCTAAGAGTAACTATAATTCCCCGAAATATAAACAAGAATATCAAAACCTATAATACTGAAAAACAGTTTTCTTAAAAGTCTTATTCAAATGTGTCAATTGAAGCACTATTCGTTACATGTATTATACTACGAAACGATTTCAGCCAACAGATAAAAATTTATACGCATTTGTTTACTGTTTATCCCTTTGTAATCCTTCGGTGAATTCTCTTTTGAATTGTTTATCTGGCGAATATCTCCTTTTCCGAAAGTGTTGTTTCGCGATCGAAAGGGATAAAGCAATTTCTCCAGCGACGTGCCAGCAGCATCTCTTAAAAACTGTCCACGAACCATCCCTGCATACTGAGCACCGCCTGGAGGATCCAAGCTGGTCTCCTGCAACAGAAGCAAATTGTGTTTCCTCTATACGAGCTTTTATAGATTTTCAACAATTATAGGAAGCGTTTCGGAAATGGTGAAGAGTGCCGGAAAATTCCTCCGGGAACCTAAAGTCGTTAAGAGATTTTTTGCGGAGGTAAGGCTAGAAAAACAAGCCACGCGTCGGTATCGCAGCTGCACATTGTTTTTATTCGTCGCTTTGTTTTTATTGAATTAGAGTCGTCCGTGAGTGCAGACACAATTGGTCGGAATGCAAAAGAGGAGAAAGTGCCTTTCCACTTTCGATTACCTTTCCCGATGCACTCCGGAGACAAAAGCAGCGAGGAGGAATGGATGGTTGTGTCATAACAAGGAAAAGTCAATTTACCGAGAAGCGAAAACTCCCCGCAACCGCGAGAAAAGGAAGCAAAATCAAAGGCTCGGCACAATGAGCAGAGCGCGATTTGTTTTCCTTTTATCCTCTATTGTTGGCCTGCACTTCATCTGCATGAATTTTTCATGTCTTAATGTAGCCCGATTGAATAATGAACATTTACAATGCAGGACCCTCTCTTCCTGTCTGTGTGCTCGGGAGCTTCCTCCTTTGAAAGCAGCCCACCCCCACCGTTTCCTTCGCCTGCCTCTTAATATTTCATGGAGGCCGCTCCTTCCGCCTTTTGTTCGCCTGCGCTCCGTGTCGGGACATGAAAGATTGAAGACGGAGGAGGGGGATGCCATGTTGATTCAATTGGAGAGCAACAGTGCTCGCGCTACGTGAATGGCAATTATTTCGACTCCATCGACGCACTGATTTACATGGGACTCCACGTTTGTGCAAAAAATTCCATTAAACCACTTTGCAGACCCCTCCCACCCACACGCAAATAAAAAGAAATCGTAAAAATTCTCCGCATCCCTGACAGTTTATTAAACAACGGGTTGCTGTTTCTTTCTCTTTCGTACTGGAGGTTTGGGGGAAACCATTCGGAAAACACTGTTTTACCTCTCCAGAAATGACAGAATGCAGGTCAAAGACAAAAAATATTGACGTCATTTCGATGAAAAATAGCGCTCTTTGTTCGTTTCGCATTGAAATGCCAACAAAGAAGAGGATTATTTTTGTTCAAGCTCGATGTCCGAAATCCACAAAACATGAAATTATTGGACGTGAAATTTACACAATGACATGAAAGATATATTTCTCTCTCTTTTGAAGTCTGAATGTAGAAGTGAGATGTAAATATTTATGCTACATGACGTAATGATACAATAGGCGGAGTGGTTTTAAATTTTATCGCCTTATAATCTACAGAAAATAAAATGAGTAATAGGATGTTGCGCAGTGATAAATTTTTTGCTTTTATTTGAATCTGTGTTATTTTTCTGCAACAATCAATTTCGTTTTACTGCGTCTGGGATATATGGTCAAGAAAGATGGCAAAAATATTACTCAAGTCTCTTCCTTTTATTGGTTTTTAATGAATTGGACTGTGTTAATATTTTGTTTGCTTATCATAACTAATATGAGACACGCAATCTTATAATAATTAATTCATTCGTTATATCAGTAAAATGTTTTAATGATAATAATTATAATAAAACACCCTCAATGTTAAAGATTTTTTATAAACAAAATTTGAAATATTACCCCCTTTGAGTGTTTAAAATTTATCTTAATATTTTATTCATCGGTTCTCCATAAACCATTTTTTTTAATATGTTTATATGATTTTAATAAAGTCTCTTTATGGCTTCGTTTTTCACACTTAGTGTGAATTATATAACCATCATATTCATATCTTAGATAATTAGTTTATTAATTTCATATTCCATTTCAAAGTATATCTTATATCTTTTTTATATCAGAATGAATGTATGAATTAAACTATTTCAGTTCCGAACCATTCATGGAAAGGAAGTAAAGCGGTGTAATCAAACAAAAGTTTTATTTCGCTTAAAAAATTCCAATTAGAAAATTTACATTCCATTCAACATTGGATTTTTTTCTTTAGAATCCAACGTATTTTTTTAAATCGAGAGGATCAACTTTCCCTTCCTACCATATTCGCATTGTTTGATCTGAGTTACAAAACTGATGATGTTTAAAGAGGAGCAGACATTAATATTCGTCGGGAGAAGAAGAGAATAAAAGTTTTTATTATTTTCTTTTATTTCTTAGATTTTTTTAGTTGAAGATAATTTCATTCTTTCAATCAGGTGTGAAAGTTGGACTAATTATGAGTTACTGATTATTTTCGCAGGATATACCAGACACTTAAATACTTAATGCGAAAATTTTATATATATATATATATATATTAATTTATGACATAGATATAAGTTTAAATAGTAACCTTAAAAATTGGCATTCGTTTACTGGTTCTGTTTATCTATCAGGATGTTTATTTATCATTTGTAGTAAGTAACAGTAGAAAAATAACAAAAAAAAAAAAAGATTTAACTGCCTTAATATACAACGAACTTATTATACATGATTATCAACAGTGCTCGAACTCGGTTCTTGATATACTTAATAGCTATGTTTTATTCCAATGCTTCTAGTAACTGTTATGCTCAGTTAACACTTTTCAACAGTAGTAATATTTTTCTTCAGTCGTTACTAAAAATGCTTATAATGATGTAAAATAAATCACCAATTGTTATTCAAAGTACATGGCTGCTCTACGCATAAAAAGAGTCTTGTGTAGATTACTATCTGCTTCAAATGTAAACTCATAAGAGAGTTTTATAAAATCATAAAACTCTCTGAATATGGTAACTCGACATCTTTCAAGAAACATAAATTGAATTAATAAACATAACTTTATTGAATTAGAAAAATTCGCTTCATTCTCAGAAGTGTTGAATAGAAATTCGAATCAATATTTCGGCGAAGTCTTGTTTTTGCATATATATACTAACACTGACGCTTTTGTACTGCTGAATATGTTTTTGTATATACTAACGCTTTTGTTCAGTCTCAATTGCTGTTTTAATCATAATAGTTAAATACATAAAGATTGAAAGTGAAATTAAAAGAAGATAAAAGACCATATAGAAAACGGAATCATTGTGAGTGAGAAGCGTTTTGTTAAGTGGCAATGAAAGGCATTCCGCATGCGAAGGAGATTTATTATGAGGACGTGACAGGATATTAATATTTTTGTAGGGAAACTCATAAATATTTATTTGATAAAGTAGAATATGTATTTGGCTAATTATACAGTGTTATACTGGATATTTCTCAATTTTAGTAGAACTGGAATTAATTAAAGCATACACTATAATTTTCACTATTCTAGGAAAATTTCTAAAACTTACAGAAAATGAATGTTAATAGATATCTCTACTTTGTGAAGAGTCCAATCAAAAGAACTTTTCTCCGTTATTTTCTGTATTTTAATACCAAGAAAGTGATTGTCCTCAGTGTATATGTTACCTTAAAAAAAAGTAGAAGTTCAAAAATTAATGTTACAATTCAATGCGAAATTCATTAGCATATTTATAGGATCGTGTTTTAGGTTCTTATAAGAAAAAAAATTACATTTATGTTAAAGGAATTTCTTATGCTGGATCTTACTGAAAGGTTGAGCGATGAAGGAGAAAATACGTGCCATTGATAATGCACGATAATTTTGCAAAAATTATCTGTTTCAGTAAAAGTCTTTTTTTTTTTTTTGGCGTTATAGTATACAGAAAGCGTCATTCTGTATCTCTTTTTTTTTTCTCTAAATGAGACGTTTTCAGGCTTTCTCAGAACTTTTTATGTGCCTCAGGGGCTTAGTGGTAAAGTTTAGATTTCAGTACCGGAGGTTTCCAATTTCGAAATCCGTATTCATTAAAGATCCCCTGTGTATGCGGCACAAATGCATGGCAATTCCGACCTCTTAGGCTAAAAGTCCTTCATTTGATCATTTTAAAAATTTTGAGTAGGATTGCCAGCTCGGGTGTTTTCCTCGTCATCTGACCGGGATTGAAAATGACAAGATCCGTTTCAAAATAGTTTCGGCGTTGCAAATGAGACAACTGCACCAAAACAATCAGAACTTTTAATGATATGATATTAAAAATCTGAAGTTCAGTTATTTATGGATATTGAAATGATAAATTGACAATTAATTGATAAATATTCAAAACACAGATCACTCACTGTGAGATTATTACATCTCCTCTATGTCAATATATAATTTTTTGGCTCTTTATTTTTTAAAAAAATATTTTATTAATATAACAATAGACATGGTCAATTAAATATGTGACTTATTCATTTCTAAAATAAATTTGAATTTGAATTTATTTTATGTATACACATTCCATTATCTTTCTTAATTTTTTTAAACTTTGGGCAAAAGTACGTATATCTGAAAATTTATAGAATTCGATCTGTGGTAATAACTAATATAGAAACGCATAGCACATTATTACAAATATTAAGTCTTCCGAAATAAAAATAGAAGCCTCTTTCATTTCTGTTTCAAAATAAAAGAAGAAAGAATGTTTTGCATTATCTTTGTATTACTTTTGGTATTGTTAGAAGTTGCACCAGTTTTCTTCAAAATCTATAAAATCCTAAAGGATACAATAGGAAAAACCACTTTGTGGACACTGGAAAAGACATTTTTTCCCGATTGCCCTTTCAGAAGAGGACAGAATAAATAAGTGAACAAAAAAATGAGATCGCTTCTGAAACAGGGAAGCTATTTCAAGAAAATAGAAGAATAAACTCAGATACAGTCAACGTCATTTTAAGGGAAATGCACTTGAGGTTCTTATACTCTATTTCGTTATCATATTTTCACTTGGAAACAAAGCATTGAGATTTAAATAAAAATATAGGGATAGATTTGCGTCATCTTCGGCAATTTCTAAAATCTGCGAATACCACTGTGAGCCTAAATTCTGTTTAACATACAAATTTGACCATAGATTAAGTTTAATTTGATCATAAATATCATAGACTTTTTTTTTTTTTTGAAGGGAAGCATGTTATGGACATATGCTTCAAATATAAAAAAATAATATTCAAAAGAATTTTTTAAATTTCCTTTCTCTTTTTTTTCTTTTCGACAAATTGATCTATTTCATAAATCGCAACACATGGTAATTTCTAGACAATAGTAAGGATAGAAACATTTACTATTGTTAGAAACTTTCCATAGCAACTCAATACTAGATTCAAGACCTGATGCACATGAGAGCTCCTTAACTATCGCTTAAAAAAAAAACTGCATCACTCTCTATAAATATAAATAGAATTGTGATAAGAGAATAAATTAAGAAAACTTTCTTAATTAACTATGCTTATTCTTAGAAGCAAGATGGAAATCGCTTTAATTTCATTCACAAGTAAAATAAAAAAAAATAATTTGTAAATTTTAAAAAAATGATCTTGACCATATATTTTTTCCCAAGCATAATTTAATAAGAAACAAAAAAGCATAATTTAATAACAAAAAAAGTAAGCCATTGATTAATTTCCAAATTTTTAACTTTTGGATGCTCTTAGAAATCTCATAAATCAATATGAATTATTTTTTATATTTTAGAAAAATATTAATTATTTGCATCTCTTGAGAAATATTTTGAATTAATCAGTCTCTATTATTCAGAGATATTTACATATCGAGACTTTCCTGAAGTATGGGATCGAAATCTCGTTTACATACAAATATTTTTAAGTGGATTCCTAACGCCAGTTTTATTTCATTACAAGCTTCAAGATTTTAGATGTAGATGGATTTAGGATTTCCCTGCATATTAATTCATTTTATTTTAATTATGCTATATTTATTAAAGACTTAAATACAAATAAGTAATGGCTCAATAAGTACTTTGTAGGTTCTAGCATTGCATTACTGAGCAGTAGGAATCGGAGAATGAAATTTATGGGTTCCATCCTCTGGATCTCTTATCCAATGTTATTCAGAGATATGTTAAACAATTTTCACATTAGCAAACAATTATTCACAACATCGAACTGGTTTCAAGAAGTTCGCCTTAAAATAAAACAAATTTGCGGGACAGTTTACCCTAAAAGACATCTAGGAAGGCAACCTAACCCTATACATTGGAAATAAGGCAGACTTTAAGGCTTTTTTTTTTTATTTAAGGGGTTCCCTTGTTGTTTTAAGATCGCTTGGATTAACAGAAGAAAAAACGGTTCCCTCTTATCAAGGACTTTTTGCTTTTGATATAATAAGAAGCTGTTATACCTTCTGGATTAAGTAAGAAGCTAAAATAAAAGAGATTCTAAATTACCTATGTATCTATATTCTAGATTAAGTTTTTAAGTTAAAATTTAGAATCCACACTTCCATAAATAAATCATGTTAAATATTAGTTCTTTATTCCTTCTCTTAAAAAAAAAATCAAAATCGTTCATTTTCTCAAGCATATAAATACTGTCTTTTGATTCCACAAATTTTCTGTTTTGCTTCGTTTCTGCAATATTTTATTCATGAAATCAAACAAAAAAAATCAACATTGTTTAAGTGACTCTCCATACTTTCATTTTTAATCGCGAACGAAGCTGCTGTTTACGTATTTCAAATTAATTTAATTGTGTTAAATATTTTTCTTCTTTTTTCAAATTTTTAAAGCTCAAATTTCTTTCGTGAGGATTTGAAAAACTTTATTCATCGAATAATTATGTTTTTGCTTGTTTTTTTTTTTAATTTTGACCTTTAAAAAATTCAGAAGACTAAGAAAAGACAGATTTCATGGAAATACATTTTAGTGAATTTCGTATCATAAACGAAAGGTGAGATTACTTAACTATTTAAAAATATGAAATGTGCTGTTCAGAATAAAGATTTATTCGATATTTATATCCTTTAAGAATTACCAAGCTTTGGAAAATGTTTCAAGAAGTAATTTTTATACCACTTGTACTTTGAAAATGTACAGAAATTTGTTAAATTTATGATTTAAAACGTTGTAAAGAAAAATATGCTAGCTTGTTTACAACAACTTGATTTTTTCCTTGGAAATTCTTTCTTACAATGCTAATGTTTACAATTGGAAAACATTGAAAAAGGCGAAATAAATATAAAAAATAATGAAATTTAACTTTAAATTTAACTTCATTCTAAGTTCAATTTTCCAACCAGTGCCCTCCCCTTGTAAGTTATGAAGCTCTGATCTGAAGATAAAATCAAATTCTAAATTTCAACAGTTAAACTTATTTCGTTTTTGAATTATAGTATTCTCTTACACACAGATGGGAAAATGGATGCATTTTTCTTTGACGAATTCCGTGAGAAGATATATCGCAGTAAATTTGATGCAAAGTTAACATACTAAATTTGGTTCCTCTAATTCGTTGCAATTTTCGGGTTATCTTGTTTACAGACATAATTTCAGAAATGTGCTTTTCAGACTCAAGGAGGTCGAGGTTAGTATTAGGTTAGTAACATCGAGGTTAGTATTTTTGACAATAATAATTCTTTCTCTTTCTAATTTTTGCATTCGTATAAAGTCAAAGGACTAATTACATTTTTTAAAATTTTAAAAGGAAAAAATTATTGATCCACGCTGATTCCTGCTCTTGGATTCGATGAATTTTTAGACAAACGAATAGGTTTGCAGCTACATGAAGATTATTTTCAGGCGTACCTCGTACATGGTGGTCGGTTATCTAAGACAACATCTCACAGGTCGAATTTCCAAGATTTTCAACATGTGGATATTCAAAATAAATTTAACACACAATATGTGCACAGATATAATGGGTATTTTAATTAAGTCTAGGATATATTATTTAAAATAACGGCGAGAAACTACGGGAAATAAACTTGTAATAAAATTCTGTTCTTTCAATTAGAATGCTCAATTCTAATTAAAAGAATCTTCATATTAGCTTAAATGAATTATTTAGCTTTATTTCAATTAAGTAAATTAAAATAATCATTGTACAACAGTCTCTTGTTGATTTTTGGCTCTCTTGTAAACAACTACTAAGTTAATGAGTATCCAAATTGAATTTTAAGTGTTTATAGGTGTTTGTGTTTACAGGCTTGCTAGAAAATTAATTGTCTGGCAAAGGAACTTCCAGAGGTTACTTAGTTTTAACTCGTTCCAAATTATAAGCTACTAAAACAGAATATTTCTCAAATTCCTTTAATGACGCTAGTGATGGAAGAATAGTGATTTAGAATATTTAAAAAAAACGATAATTTACGAATAATCAATATTTGTTTAAATATTTTAATATTCCATACCCCCACAAAGTGCTCCACACTTGATTAATTAGATGTATAAATTTTATTTCAGAGCATATTAAATATTCTAATATTTCTACCACGATTGTTTATTATTTGAGAAATTTATCAATTTACATTCAATTTAAGACAAATATTTGATCGGGATTCTAGAAAAGCACTAATACAAAAAAGCAGATGATTCAAAATATTTGCTCGAAAATAACTTATTTACATTAATATTGTTTATCATTTCGAATTATTAACATCGTTTCACAGAGTTGGCGCATAGCTGTGAATACCACAAATTCAGGTCTCAACAAAATTAGTTTCATGGGAACATTTGAGTTGCGTCCCTAAATTTTTTAGGGGTCCAAATATCTTCACGTTGAAACGGAAAGAAAATAAGTGTCGTAAGTCTCTTGAAGTTAAGGAAAGAAGCAGTGCTAGATATTTCAAAGATACATGTTATTTTAATGCATAGAAGGTTGTTATAAGAGGTCGTTAAAGCATATGTCATTGAATAGAACCACCTTCCTAAATTTTATTTTTTGTTCCAGTCGATAGAGAATATTTCCTTTCTCATTCAAAGTAAAATTGAATTTGTACAGCCGGAAAAGGTAGATGGGAAAATTAGGAAATTAGCATGACTCAACATGCCTTTGTATAAAGCATAATTGACCAGGGGAAGTAACTTATTTTCGTAATATGTAGTCTCTACAATAAGAGATTTGCCATATGTACTTCAACGTGAGGCATGATCTGAGAATAGAAAAATGTTGATATGGTATTTTTCGTTTTCGTGTTTTGCTGTATTTTTAAATTATATCGAATTAATTTTCAAGCTTTCTTCCCATCGCTTGCTGTTATGGTTAATCCCCATTTTTCCAGTAAATTTCTCTAAAATTCCTCATATTCCGACTCTCATCTGTCTATCAATACCACATTCTAGCGCTTATTGTACTTTCCAAATTACAACGGGATTTCTGTGTTCTGGTGGCAAGGTCTCGACTTTGGTGTAGGATGGGCACAAGTTTGAAACACATTTCTACCAAGGTCCTTCGTGTATGTGAATTTGGGGCACGCTAAATTTGATGTCTGGCAAACTTCCTAAAAGTGGTGTGATGTAGGCGTTTGGAGAGGGCATGACGTTCATGTGTCATTTTCATCTTCTATCAGCTGTTCAAAGTAATGAGATACTTTACAAAATAGCCATAGTGTTGCTTTAAAAGACACATTCATATATTTGGATCCAACTCCAGCTTATTGTACTTGCTACACATGGTAAAGACGTATCATCCTGCGTTTTGTTCAAAGTATCAAGTAAGCTAGGTTTAAGGAATAATACTCGAGTTACATTTTACAGAGTTATAACAATTTTTATTATTTATTTTAAATTATAATATTTTTCTCTTATTTTTTATTTAGTTTACATTTATCCTGTTCAGAGAAAAACCTTGAAAATATATCCAAGAATAACTTTCTTAGGTTGCAACTCAATAACTATAATTATATCTTAAATTTCTGGGTGAATTCTCCTTTCCCTTCCTACTCATTTTTTCCCCTTTCACACGACACCCTCAACGATCTCAGGGCTCAAGAGTAGGACGAAAAATGATGGCAAGGCCTACGACCTTGGGAGAAATGGGAGGGGATGTCAAGCCCCATTTCCATCAGAAAAGGCATTGACCCCCTCTCTCTGTCCCCCTTTAGTGGTTGAACAACAAACATGCCGTCGTAGACGTCACCCTTAACTGATCCCCATGACACACGTTGGCACTGTGCCAGATACATTCGAGTACTTCCGTATTTATACATATGATCCTCATTGATATACACCGAACCGAAGAGAAGTGTTCTTTTAGGTGGGTGTCTGGATAGCTGGAAGGTTCAAAAGTTTTCAGGATGTATGTTTGCAAAACATGTTTGAGAGATTCTTCACACCTAACATTAATAATAAAGAAAAATGTGGTAAATTAAAGTGGAATTCATTTCATTTTGCCTTTCTGTTCCTATATTTCAAGTAAAAGAATCAGATCACTTTAAATTATAGACATTAATTTTATTCGAGTAAAAAAGGCAAATATTTGTGGATTGAAGTGATACGTTCATTGTTTTTGAGGTTATTTCTTTTTCCTGCAAAATATTTTATTGCCAAAGATCTCACCGTTCATTCAAATGATATGCTTAGTGCAAATATTTCTTCTATAGAATTTCATTATAATCAGGGAAAGGTTGGCCTCATGTTGAACGGATATATTCGTTTCACTTTGGATCTAAATGGTTATAAATTGTGTGTTGATTTTATGATTTGAGTGAATACTTATTTGTATTAGTATTTTGACTTAACAATTAGGCTGATAAGGATCAGAAGTATTTGGATACTGCCGTATTTACATTTTTCCAAATTTCTCCAGAAAGGCTGGATTTGGCTACTCTTAAATTTCGGCCATGTAAAGAATATGCTTGAATTCATATTTTACATTGGAGGCACGGTCATGAAGATATTTAAGAAACCGATCAGAAGTTTTTCCGAGTTCTCTTCAACTCTCTTTAACGTTTTTGTTTAATGCACATAATACTTAAATGTATTTTCGTAAAAATAGTACGCGCCCTCCGAAAAAACAAGTTTTTTTTTATTCCCAAAATTTTCTGCTTGTGTTTAGGCTATAACATCTAGAATTTTCAATAAACTGTATAAAACTGGTGGAATAAAAGACAATACGCTAACAAAACTTTACATTGAAATTCAAAGTAAATAATTTGATTATTCGAGGCAATAGAGGCGTTTTTAGTAAATAATTTTGAGCTGACCGTGTGCGAAACATTGCATACTTTTTCTAAAATAACGCCAGATTCCAGAGCAGTTTATCAAAATAAATTCAGATGAATATCGTTAAGATTCAAAAAGATATCGTTATTAAAACGAGCAGAATTTCAGTTGCTATCTCAGAGAAGTTAAATGATGATTCTTTTTTTTTTCTCAGAGTGATATTTTTAAAACTCGAAATTATGAATAGTTTCAATGAACTGTATAAGTGTTAGAAGTAGGATAACGTTTGAATACTTATAAATTAATTATATAATTTAAATTGCATTAAATTATTGTAGTTAATTGCATAAATAACGATAAATTTCATTACATAAACCATTTTATTTGCACAAACATTATAATTGTAACATTTTGTTGATATACAATAAATAATAAAAAGCATACTTATATCCTAATGTTTTCTTTTCTATATTCTTTTCTTTTCTATATTCTTACTTCTTTTCTTCGCCTTAATGTTTTTTTTACTGCACAAGGAAGCCTAGACACAAGCTTTTGGAATGTTTCTGAAGGAATTGCAGGTCATTCTGGAAAGCTACGATTATCAAACAAGAACTGATAAGCTTTATTACTGATGGTGGAAGTCGTTATGTAGATCAAAGCACAGTCATGTTAAACAATAACGGTTCCTCTTCATATTATTTTCTTATCGTAGGCAGCATGGAGTAGTCCAAATGATTGGTTATCATCTTCATCATTTCCTAAGGGTAAACCTCAACAGCATGGAGAGCCATTAGTTATTTTGCATCCACCACCGAAATTTACATTCGATCATTTAACTTCATATAGATGAAATGACTTCACATCAGTATTTGCAGGGTACACAAATTATAAAGATGCCAGATTGCTTCTTTTTAAACAACGTACATAAAGTTACATTATGTTACAATTCTAATATTTATATAAATAAACTGTTAAACGTTAATAAAATGTATTATTTATAATACCTTGTCTTTCCAAACAAAAAATCCTAATTCTTAAGTATTAAAAATATATTTCTATAGTTAATGAATTGAAAGGAAAAAAGTACCTTATATTAAGGATTTTTAAATCTTAAACGAGTATAGATCTTTTTGAATTAAAAATATTCAATACAAATTTTTATTCACTATGCTTTTTTTCATTTATAAATGCGATTCAATTACCATAATTTAATTCATGGCACATGCATAAAAGTTGTTGAAATTTTCCTAAGGAGATATAAATAGGAAGTATTATTAGCTTTTCGAAGAACTGATAAAGAATTTACATTTGTATCTTCCTAAAATAGCGATCAAGAATATAAAGTTAGCTTATAATGATTTTATCAAAATTTGAAGAAATATAAATTGGAAACTAAAAGTACAACACCCCATGAAATTTTAAGAAAGGCAACTTTTTATTTTATAAAAAAAATATTTGAGTAATAATTTTATAAAATTATTAATTGGTTCATCTTTGGAACATAAAATGTATAATTGGCAAAATAACATAGGTTATATGGAAGAAGAATTTTTATTTTAATTTTCCCCCCTCATATTTCGAGGAATCTCTGTATGCAAAAATATTATCATTTTCTGTTTTCTAAATTGCACCTGAAGTATTTAGCAATTCCACTTTATTTTCCAAGTTCTTTTAGTTGAAAGTTAAATTTAATTCAGAGAAACGCAATTTTTTTAAGGAAAATTCAGAGGATGCTCATAAAAATGTTACTAAAAAATTTGCTTTTACATAGAATTATAAAAACATATGAAATTTTATTTCAAATGAATCTTTATACAATATCAAAAGAAAAAAAATGAGAGAAAATATTAAATATTATTTCATTTAGAATAATTCAAAATGTTTTAAAAATATAGTTATTTTATCTTTTAAAAATAATATATTTTGTTTTACAGACTGTTTTAAAGATATTTGGCGTATTTATACTCTAATACATACTCATAAAAATTTGCAAATTTCTTAATGAATTCCACCGTCTTCTTAACTTTCAATGTAACAAAATAACGGACAGTTAATGAGAGCTTAAACAAATGTAACTCCAATTAAAAATATTTCTGTGTTACAGGAAGTAGATATAACTTTTATAGAAAGATGAATCCTGAATGTTCACCTTTCTCGAAGGATTCGTAATTCCATTTACGCATTAAATAACAACTGGTTGATCTTTCTTTTAATGAAAATAATTTTTTTTTTTTTTTTTTTTTTTTTTTTTTTTACTGTAAGTGAATTTTTTAGTATAAGTATTTAGTGTTTAAAAATAAATTTATTGATTTTTTCCCTCTAAATTCTGTAATTTGACTGTTATTCGGAAGAATGAAATTAGTTTTTTAATTTGGTATTCTCACCAGTTTTGAATGTTTTTAATATTTCTTTCAATATTCATTGACTAAATGATTTCTTAAGACTAATTTCTTTTTTCTTCATATTTTACCTTAATAGTCAAATTGAGTATTCATAAACTATTACGCAAAACCAGATTCATTTTAAAATAATTATTTTAAAAATTAATTCTAAGAACTTATTACTTATGGAAAAGGGAAAAAATATAGGAAAGGTGGAAAATTGATTTTTTAATCATGAAATTTGAAATTATTATTTAGTCAGTGAACAAAAGATTATTCTGCAGAAATTAAGTCTATTATTGTTTAATTAAATTAATAATGCTGAAATTGTTACATATATTACAAATATAAGTCGTATTTTAATTTAAAAAAAAAAGACAAAATAACATCTTTTAACATTACATTCATAAATTTTGAATTTTAGTTATTAGTGTAAAAGGAAAAAGACGATACCATAAAAGATTTAAATTTTATGCAAAAATATTTAAAAATCCCCAAAATCGAATGATATCTTGATCTGATATCCTTTAATTAGACTACTCTCGTTAAATATTCAAATAACATCTGTCAAGTGTGCGCTAAATTCCTTTAGCTGAAGTTTCCAGAAAAGTACATTACTTCCATATTCTCGACCACTTCTATCGAAACCCTGATGATTAAAAGAGAAGTCGAAATTTCTTTCCCCACTTCTTACTCTTTTTTTTTTTTTTTTTGACTTTCATAATAGATCAAAATCTTTAGTCAACTGATGTCACGATGTGAACAAATGCAAATGGGGAAACCTGGATGTAAAAATGCAAATAATTCTCATCCGTATATCTGGAGGAAATGAATACGCAAATTATAAATCCTGGGGTACTCCTTACTCAAGCAAGACTTTTCTTCTTCGTCCTCCTTTTCCTTAGAAAAAAGACGTATTTGGAATAGTTATGGTTATTTCTGGTATGTTCTTCTCATCTGTGATAAGCATAGAGAAAAAAAATAAAAAAATAAAACGGCGAACCCAATTTATGCGTCCAAACAACGAACACATTAGGCAAATTTCGTTCTCTCTCCTGCCTCAACAGGGGAGAAAAAAACGGAATTCCGATCCCTGGAAAACTTTAAAATAACTAAACAATATTGAGCATAATAAATGAGTGCACAAAAACCATCAATAATAAAAGAGGAGAAAAAGGGAAGGAAAGTAATAAACTCTTTTTCTTTGGCTTTTCCTCATTCTTCTGGAAATATCTGTATGCCATCTGACTGTTTTACGGAATAAAATTATGAGATGCAACGCAAAGAAATCGCTTATTATGCTTTCCAAAGTCGACGCCAACTTTAATGCACAGAAAATTCCATTTTCTCAGATGACCGTGAGGGAAAAGAAAAAGTTTGGAGAAAAATTCGGTATAAAGTGGTGGTGTGGGAGGGGAAAAAAATCTGGAAGAGGAAGGGGAAGGATTTAACTCAAGCTTTGACTTTCCCTCATCTGTTTGAGTCTATTTACTTCTATAGATGCATGTTTTTATAAATCTACAACTGAACTAGTTCACTTGCTGCTCAAAAGAACGGCCTTTTCGCTCGCCAGGCGTATGGAACAATCACTAAAAAAGCATTTTTTCGCTAGATGCGGCGACCAATTATACGTGCTCCATCTTGGTTCTATGCTTAAGTTCTTTGTTTCGGATTAAAAGACTTTTTTCGGGGGAGGAGAAGAAAATTTTGTCCGTGAAATCAAGATAAATCAAAAGACTCGCATAAAGAAACCTTTCTTTCTTTGATTGTTTTTTGTTTATCGTTGGAGATGTCACCAGCATCTTAAAAATTATTCACAGACAAAAAGTGCAACGTTAATGATCCTTTCCGGACTTTTTAAAGGAGAGCTTTTTAATGCCGATTAAAAAGTGTCGAGGTTTTATTTTTTCTTTCTACCTTATGAGTGGGTTTTGTTGAAAGCAAATGACAGCGTTTATGAGTTGCTTGCCTCTCTGGTCGACGCTGTTGATTTGAATCGTGTTCTGGTTGAAGAATCAGAAGACAATATTTAAAAGTGATCTTAAAAACAACTCTACAGCTTTTGCTTCTTTTATTTTTAATGAAACAGTGAGAGTTGAGTATATCTACCGCGTTTTGAAAATGCTTTGAATAGAACTATAGAGAGTTTTTTTTAATTTTTTTTATAAATAGACGCTATATTCCATAATTTAATTTTTCTTTCTTAAACAATCTCAAAGCGAGAGATAAATATATTCTGAAGCATGAGTTTAAAATAATAGGGAGAATTTTTTTTAATTTTTTATAAAAATAGTCAAAGAAATGCTTAAAAAACACATTCAATATCCTTGAGTAATTTCTTAATATATGTTCATTAAAATTTCGCAATTCTTATAATATATTATTATTATGACTCAATTTAATTCAATAAATTTTTTACTTAGCTAGGACTAATAAAAGAAGGTTGATTTAAAGTTTGAAAAATACCCTTTATCATTATGGTTTTAAAATGCATTTATTTATTTACTTTTATTTATCTTTACATCTATGAGAACTTGTAAATATTCAATAAATTAAAATGAAGGTGAAATATGCGTAAGTTTATTAAGATTTTAATACGAAGATTAAGTTACGAAGATTTTAATTTTGAAGAAAAGTCTATAAAAATAACAGCCAGTCGTGTTTCAGAAATCAAGTTTGAAGTTAAATGAAATATATTCCATTAAAAATCTATTTAATTAGTTGTAAGAATATTTTAGATATCAACATGCAGTTTTTTTGTTTGTGAAATTTTTTTATGAGATTTAAAAACAAACAATAATCACTTTCGGATGCCAGAAAATCCTTGTAAAACGATTTAAATCGGGCAAAGGAAAGGGATAAGATGAAATAAGGAGGTGTGCCTTTCTTCCTTCCATCCAAGAATTTTTTTCGAGTTAGCGTCTTGGGCATGAGTGGGCATTATTTAAAGGATATGGGAACGAAATACTTTTCTAAATGCAAACGACATTGGATAAATATGATTTCAGTGTAAAAAAATATTAAATTTTAATTCAGAAATCGTTATTTTGGCGAAAATTTACTGACATTTTGTCGAATTAAGTTAGTTATCTGCCTCTGTAATGTAGGCAAAACTACGTTTTCTGTGCGGAAAAAATATTGATTTGATTTTATGAAAATTTAATATTTGCATTTGCCAAAATCGACATTTTACACATAGATTCAGTTTTTGTGTGTGTGTGTGTGTGCAGAAGATATGTGTGTTCAATTTCAAACCAAGTAACATTATCTATTTATTATTTGAATTGCTGCAATAATTAATACAGAATATATGCTATAATCGTGATTTGAATTTGATTGAATTTTGAAAATTTTATTTACTTCGTAATTATAAGATAAAAAGAAACTATTTCCAGTATATTTCAAAATTGAGTTTTAAATTAGTTACAACAAATCTAATTAAAATTTGTACAGCATTCGTTTCAATAAAAATCGGAAAAATGTCTTCGTTCTTTTCATACCAGAAGAGAAAAGAATTTTCAGACAAAAGTATTTTCGTCACAATTTATGTAAGATATTTAAAATTATTCAAGGATTTTCACAACGTGGTTCTCAAATTTATAGTCACTATCAATTTCATGGTAGTCAGTTTTATAGCCACACATACCATCAAAAGGTATTATTTGAAAATATAACAACTGCGTCAGACACTTTCGATTTAACTACTATTATTATTATATTAGTTTTCTCTTTCGAGACATTTTGAATTTTTCTGGCCATTAGTGAAGAAATCTGTTACATTTTCTCGAAAAATGATGATTTTTTAAATAAATCTCTCAATAATTAGGATGTGTTTTAATACTTCCAGAAAATTGCATGTTAATCTACAAAATCGATTTTAGCTGCGCTATATTTGCGCAAGAGTTTTGAAATCTTCAGTGCGTTATCTGGAAAATATCTACAAATATTATCTCCATATAGTAAATATATTTATAAATGTATCGACAAAATAGAGAAAAAATTAATTAGAATATTTATTATTATTCGAACAAATTTGTTTTAGAACTCAGGGTTTGAGCTCGTAATTTTTATTTATTGATTGAAGTTTCCAGCAAAGAATTATAATTGTTTAACAGAATCAGTAAAATCGATATAAGTTTTTAAAAAGAATTGACATACTTAAATTTTTAGATATCTCATAATAGCATTTAAAGTACAAATTTGCTGCAGTTTCCATACTAGATCATTTTTATTTTCAAAATTTTGTGAAAGGTAATTTTGTGAGTTGAAGCTGATTATCATCCCTATCCAAATAAGCATAAATGATGAATCAATGGATTAATTAATGCTGCTCATTTTCTTTCTTTTTTTAAGGCAGAGTGATAATTAATTAATTACTTGTGTCGTAAACAAATGGTCCAAAAGTTTAGTAAGGTGAAGTTGTATACCAAAATTTACTTTTCGAAAAACTCCACAAGATAGATTTATTATTATTCATAAGAATACGCTATATTTTAATAGAATTTTTTGTGTTTAGCATCATCATTCATCACTAAAAAATTATTTTTCATTATCTATTTTTTTGAATATTTTTCAAGATTTTCCATCCTTTACTCTCTCTCTCTCTACTTTGTAATCTCTGATAGTATATGGCAAAACAACTTGCATTTTACATGACACAATCTTCTAATTTTCAATTAAAAATATAGTTAACCTAAAACTATGTTATACCTCAGAGTATGAGCATGTTTATAAATTAGACACCCCGTATATTTTTGTTTTTCAAATCGGCAATATTTGTTACTAGAATCGTCAGTTTTTTTCTCTTCCCCCATTTCCCGAAAAGTGAGATGTTTAGTGCGCTGTTGGACGGAAGAGACATGAAAAGTGTAGGTATGCGAATGCTTGGTCCGGAAAATGGAAGAGTATTTTAATCTTTTTCGGTTGCAGTTAAGTTTATACATAGCTGATATGCTGGCCAGATTTATAGTTTGCTATTATTCTCATTTTCTTCTATCTGACTATAGCTAGAAATTTCTAACTATACCGCTCATTGCTTCACTGGAGCTATTTTTACTGTTAGAAACTCTAACACAATAGGAGTGTGGGGGGGGGGTATAATTTTGTATATCAAAGTCAGCGTTCCGTGTCAAAATTACATTCGTTACCGCTACTTTCAATTTGACGGCACATTTCTTTCAGTAACTTCCCTCTTGTCCTTTTAGAATATTATTTAAAAAATATTTTAAAAGGCGAAAATGCTTACTTAAAAATTATTACTTTTAAATTATTATTTCGAATCTTATGTATTTCCAAAATTTATCGGCTTAAAGATCTGGATGATCAGGATACGTACGTCATGAATGATATAAAAAAAAGCTTTGATGGTAACTGGAACAATAAAAAAAAGGACTTCACTGGGCCATTCTCTTCAATTATGCTTTAATATCTACTAAATTTATCAGTTTATTATTTTTACTATTGGACCATTACCTGATTGTTTGGAAGAGGGAGTTTCGCATTGGAAATGATCAAGAATATACTTTCAGTATGAAGGGACTCCACAATTCCTTCTTTTTATAGCTATACGAGATATTCATTGTAATAGTGGTCCAATAGCTAGTTTCTAAACCAATAATAAAAAGCATATACTTCCTAATGAAAAGGTGCTTCAGATTACTCAGGATTTTTTAAAATTGTTTGAGTCAATAAATGTAATACTGAAAAAATTACGAAATCCAAATTTTTATACAACCTTCCAGTCCTATAAGTTCATATTTAATTTTTTTTTAAAGTTCGCTCTATAACATATGCAATAAAAATGTTTCATTGTTTTATCACTAAAATTGGAGAAAAAGCTTTTGAAAGTAAACGGAGGATGCGCATAAGTTTATCTAAAGATTTCCAGCTTTTGAAAAAGTAATATGTTTGGATGAAATGAAAATAGTCGTTTAATTTTTTATTAGTTTAATTATATTCAGAAAAGAGTAAAAGAAATTTTCAGCTTGCATGTAGTAAATAATCGAAAAATAACACAACTTTTGAAATAAGCAACATGATGAAAATTCATTAGAAAATGAAAAATTTAAAATGAGATTACAATCATCAATTTTATAAACTTTAATTAAACGTCACTTGAATGTAATATTTATTCGAAATTATTTTTTTCGATTAAAAAACAGAAACTTGCCAGCCAAACAAATTTTTTGTGCACATTATTTAAGATTTACATGCCATAATAATACAGTTTATAAAATCTGCTCTACTAGTGGCCTCGCTTTCGTAGACTTTATTTTTGATCTTCGAAAGAAATAATCTGATTGAATTTATTTTCAATTGTATTATTGTCGTATTAAACACGTTGTTATAAATATTGGCCAGCTTAAATCCCATAATGATGAAACCACATTCTTGGAAAATCCGATTCAACCCATAGAGAAACAGATTCCTCCAAATAATCATATAATGGTCCAATAAAATAGGTGTATATTTTGCATCATCATAGAAGAATGATTCTGTTTAAGTATTCTTCCATTTACCGCATCAGACATACTCTGATCAATGCTCTTGGTGTCTGTTAACCCTACGTTGTGAGGACTTTCGTGGAACCAAAAACAAGTAGAGTTTCTTTCTTTCATATAAGTTTTCTCAGTTAAAAATCTACGGATTCCTCATGTCTGAAATATTCTAACATCGAAATTTCACTATTTTGAATCGAAGATATTTAATTTAAATTAAATATTCACTTCTGGAATACGTCAAACACTCTGGACGTAGTAGGCATTCCTACGGACATTTTGAGTTTCTGAACACCTGGAAATTATAGTTTTCAATTTTTAACTTGTTTCTCAACAAAACAAATGGATTAGATATTATTAATTAAATTAAATTAAGTTGAAATAGGTTTAATTATTTATCTATTTTGAAATGCAATACTTTATACGGCTATCCCAGTGAAAAAAAAATGGCGTTCATAATTAATTTCAATTAAACATTTAATTTAAGTTATCAGGAATTTCACTGTTTTATGCTAAAAAAACTAGAAGATGTTTTTAATTTGCCTAAAATTAATTGATAAGTGTACTTCTAAGATATTTTTTACCTTAATGATAACTGGTAAGCGTATTTTTCCATTCGTAATTTCATAAATTGATTAACTAAGGAATGAAATTTTGATATTTTAATGATCACTTTATAATAATAAACCCCCAAAAGAATTTTTGGGTTTGATATATAGAGTACTAAATAACTAAATAAAGTTACTAAAAATAAGACATATTAAAATTTTTACAAAGAAAATGATTAAATTTCAAAAATGTTTTCGAAAGAGTTTTGATACCTCCTAATATCAGGCAATCGAAAGTGATCTAAATCAAATATAAGTTAATATATAACTTCAATTTGTATTGAAGTTATATATTGAAAACTTTAAGGGAATTAATTTAAACATGGAATTCAGCAGTTAAAATTGTCTAAAATAGTGTTATTCAAATTTTCATAACTAATTTTTAACCAGTTTTAATCGTAAACCAGTTTTAATTGTAACCAGTTTCAATCGTAAAAGGATGGAATTTTTCATTGAAACTGTTATTGCATCAAACATATATATTACAAATAAGGCGGGAGAAATTTATAAAAATTTTAAACTCGCAGTTTGTTTTCCGGAAGACACCTTATTCATTTATTTAGATTAATGTTTTATTTTGAGACTATACGATGATTTCTCGAAAACATATCCTGCTATCCTTAACTGTCATAAAGATATTAGGAATACAAATGAGAAGATGGTAATTACATTTTTCTTTTTATCATACAAAAATATTCGACAACAATAACAATTTAATAATTTAACTTAATTAAGCTGCAAAAATTTAAATTAGACCTATAAATAATTAAGATGGTGCTTGAGCAAGCTATTTCTGTCTAAATTTGCAAAGAATATTTTACTTTTTTAGAATCCTCCAATTTGGAATCGTTTTAGCACTGATGCACAGACTTTTGCTCTTCAAGTAAACAGCACGATTCGCATTTGCTTTGGAGAACATTTTCTGCTTTTCTAGTCAAATTTCCTTTGTGCCTACACGCACGAGATCTCAATGCTATCTTCCGAACACATTATGGCGTTTCATTTGCCATTTTAAAACTAATTGGTTTAGCTTTGGATTCGCATTCCAGCTAAGCCGTTCTGAATAAATAAATAATAATCGTTTTCGTCTTGCTCCCCTGAGCATATTAAAACAAACGAAAAATGTAACATGGAAATTAAATATGTCTAATAAATAATAATGATTTCATCTAATAAACATTGCTTGTAACAGGTCATAACAGAAAATGTCTTTAGTGGTAGTAATTAGTCGTTTGTTGTTGTTGAGTATCGGAAAAATTGAATCATTACTTCTTAAGTGCCTGTTTTGATATCGTTATTTTTGCTGAGGAAAATGCTTTAACATCCACATGATCTCCAGAGGAATGCTTTAACGAACATAATATACTTTATACACCAGATCCATTTTAGCAATTCCATTTTTCCCCCCGTTTGTACCCCACATAGCTAAAAGCGGAGAGAGTCTTCGCAAAGAACTGGTGTAAAACTTCCTCTTTTTCTTCGGTTTTGTTTCGTTTTTTATTTCCTTTATTACTCTCGACAATGTGATATTTTATTCATGCCACTTAGCTGGTAACTTAATGCTGCCAACTAAGGTGAAAGCGATTTTTTTAATCTGCCGTTTTCGAAACCTTTTATCATCTTCTTTTGTTCTTTGCCGATAGACTACGTTAGGGCTGTGCTTCTGGAATTCAATAAGAATTTAATTAATTTCTCGTTTTTTTCTCCTCTTCTTCTTCATCTTTATCCGTGACAATGCGCTACAACATGGATACTTCGTTGCTGCTTTTCTTTGGTTCGTTCAATTGTACTGAACATTTTTCAATTCTTATGTTGTTACCTTTTTTTATGTCACCCAGCTTCTTTTTTTGTTATTTTTGGCATAATTTACATCGAGTTTCAACATTCTGAAAGAAAAATAGTTCCAGATTTTTAGAATTTTTTTTTAACAAGAGAATCATTCCCGAAACAGTGTGTACTTTCTTCCTTCTTTTAGATTCAAACAGTAAAATTTCATTAGTGTTATTCACCCTTACTTTCCCTTTTTTTCTTTCGTCGCTGTAAAATGTTTTGTTAAAAATAGGGAGTTTATTTTCTTAATGAACTATCACTTCAAAAAAATTCTTGACTGATTTAATAAAGAAATAAAAAATAAATAAATTGACTTTAAAGTGATAAGAATAGGCTTCAGATAAGGGAATTTCTACAATGAATCTTGTTTTCTATAAGTTACAAATTAATTGCATAATTTTCTCTGTCGTATTAAACAGAATCATTAATAAAATTATCAGAATCATCATTCATAGTTTAGACTCTAAAATAATGAATTTATTTAACCTCAGAAATTAGTAATATGGAAAATAAATCAAACCAATAAAATTTACAAATTTAGATTATTGTTTTAAAATTTAGTATTCAGTTCCCATTTATGATTATTATATAATTATTTAACATGTTCGCTGCCACGATTGAAGCCTTTGATTCGCGCAATCTATCTAATTAGATGACCCTATTTTTCTATCTCTTAACTGTAAAAAAGAAAAGGTAATCTAATTAGAAGGTGTGAATCACAGGCCATTCACGTGGCAGCCATCTGGTTTACTCATCATTATCTTATTTAATTTAATAGCAAGGACTTAAATAAAACATAAAATATTTAAAATACCTCACCTGCACTCTTGCTTTTGTCTGAATATGTAAACAATTGTAAATTTATGCAATAGCAAATAGGCAACAAGTTTTTTTTTTAATTTATGGCTATTCATATAAGAACATAAATGAGACACTTAAGTATGATCATGTGGTTTTTGCTTTTTAGATTAATTTATTTTGTACTTAACAACTGATTAAAATATCTGAAATTCTATTATTTAATGTAAGTGTCAAGCATGACACTATAGACAAATGAATTACAAAGAATACTCTGTATGGTCCGAAAAAAAGAAACACACACACACACACACACACACACACACACACACACACACACACACACACACACGATTAACTATATGATTTTCACTACGGATGTAAAATTATTTGTTTAAATTATTATTTATATTACGGATATAATATTATTTGAATTTTTTTAAATACTGTTCTAATAAAATACTAAATAAATAATGAAATGAATTGCTGAATCTAGAAGTTGTCTCATTTTCTATTCATATGTGAAACAAATTGAAATGAATGAATGAATGAATCAGCAAATGCAGATTCTGACTCATATTTTGATATGAAGTAATTTCTTAAGCGCAGAAAAGAAAATATGCCATTCAGGATAAAGAGTCTTAAGAAATCAAAATCATGAAGACTACTAAATACTTTTAGAAATAGATACTGTAATAGGTTCAATTAAGTTTCTTTATGCTACATTTTAAAACAACACAACAGATGGTTTGTCAAGAGCCGCCTAGTTTTGAGTCGAGATCAGATTTTGAAAACGATATTTGAACCACTACCCTCTATCCAAACTTCCTCGCCACCCTTATGCGAGGACATTAGACTCCGATAAATATAGCGCACATCAAACTCTTACGTAGCGTTCTCGGGTGGAATTCCAGGTTTAGAACCTAGCACCATTTAATTTCAAAGCCGAAATAGTACCTCAACCAGGAAATTAGAAGATATTGCTTCCGTTTAAGATATAGATTCTATACTTTTGTTTTTAGCATTATTCCCCCTTTTTTTTATGAATTAAAATGAAATGTTTATTTTCCGTCCAAAGCTGAAAAATCGTCACGTTTTCATAATTCGAATTTAGGAATATAAGAAAGAAACAATTGTTGAAGAAATTGTCTTCCATTTCAACATAGAGGGAATTGAAACCCCACGAACACGTTTTTGTCTGCAAAGTCCGCAATCTGATTTAGGTTCTTGCTTTATAACCGCAGTTGGCTTTTCATTGATGAGATGCGCAGTTCAATATTTACAAAGAATTTTCTTTTCCTATGGAGCATTACTTGTTAACAGCCCATTTTCGATTTATTAGATCTTGTAGTTTTGAGCTACAATTAAGAGATGAAAATGATATTTGAAACGACAAAACCCTCTCAAGAATTTCATAGACCACCAACTTCATAATGTGTGACCCAAGGTAGGCGATTGAAATATGTTACACGTCCCACAAATCTACGGATGTCGAATTTGCGATTCTCCATTTTGTGGTATATTGCTACCATGGCTTTCTTGTTCAGTTGGACTATTTCGTTCTTGATCCATGCGCAAATCTGCCACCGAATTTTTTCTTTGATAATTTTGCTATAGCCCAACGATGTTTCTTTCAGGTTTCTCATATGCAGCACTGGAGTGGTCTTCCCCATCTGATCCCTTTGCCAGCGAGTCCATTGCCGCGGTATGGTTCCAGTCCTTCAAGTGGAAACAAAACTCCAGTGTCCAATAAACCCGCCGATGCAGACACTCCTCTAAATCTTAGTAAACCAAAGACATCTGGAAGTAGGTGAGTAGGTCTGATCAAAAATAGATAAATTTGACTCGTTTTCAAGTGTCAGTTAATAATTTTATTAGTTATCATAGCACCTAAAAACAATGTATTTAATTCAGGGCTAGGCGTTAATTGAATATTACAGACACGAAAAATATAGTAAAAAAGTAATTTTTGGGGAGATTATTATAATGCAAGAGATCTGAATTTGAGAACGTATATTAAAAAAAAATTTAATTTTTAAAAAACATGCCACGGCTTTAAAATGGACTAAAAAGTATTAAATGATTTCTTCTAACCCCATATTCCCATTCAAATTATCCTGAGAATTTGGGATACATTCAGAACAATGTGTATGGGGCTAATAAAAATTATTTTATATTTTTTAGTCGATTTTAAAAACGTAATATATCAGTTTTCTTGTATTTAAATAAGCATTTGCTTCATTTTATTCTTGTGTGTATGAAATTTTGTACTCGATTTTAAACTAATCTTTTGATGACAAAATTTGTACCAAACAAGCAAGAATTAGAACAAACAAAAAAACGAAGTTAATATTGCATTGACATTCAGTAATGAGCTATGTTTGAATCTTCATCTCCCTAGCTCAATAGGAAGTTAACTTAAAATCGATTACAAAATTTGTACAGTACAGACAGACGAGAAAGCGAGTTAATAAAAATGTGTTAATAACGATGGATATATAAAAATAAGAAGAAATAAATAAATTTAAAAATTAATAAAAAAAGAATAAAATGTAAAGTATGCTTAAATTTTATCTGTGATATTATAAAGTGGTGCATTCAATACGCGTGTAAGGTTTCATGACTAAATTTTCAAATTTTGATTCTAAGAGGGCGATTTTTTATATGAAATTCATGTCAAGATTCCTGAAATGTAATTATCTATCTTGATTTCATTCTGTAAAATCACAATTGTTGAAGTTTGCTGTCGTTATAAAATAAAAAAGATGCAAATAGAAAACTGAACAGCGAGTATTATTGCCATTACTCAAATAAAAACTAGCCTTTTTAATAATTTCAAGTTTATGAAACTATTATCTTTCAGTTTTATGCAACCATTTCTCATTTAATTCGAGCAATCAAGTACAACATAGCTATTGAATATTGCAGATGGATAATTCAAAAACATAAAAATAGTTTTTTCAGTTACATATGGGGTTACTTAGTTACGGCATGATAAATTTCAATATTGAGAGAATTCACACTACCTGTTCTAGATAAATTTTTTGAGAATATTTAAATATATTTTAATAATGAATGAATATTTTCACCTGAATGAATAATTTGCCTCTGAGACATTCGATCAATTTAATGAATGATCAGATTACATACACATATTTATAAAAATATCTAAAACGTTGGAAAGACATACACTAGAAAAATATTTATTTTCTTCTAGTGCAAGTCCAAGTCCTCAATCACTCGAACATACATCAACAGGTCCCATCCTCAGTTCTCCCCATAGTGTTGCATCTTTAGCTTCCACTGCAGCAGCGTCAGGATTGTTACATGGGCCACCTTCATACCCTGTAAGTCCATTTTTTCTTTGTTTATCATATGCATGATGTAAATATGCATGATCAATTTTTATTAATAATATGCTAGAGATTGAACCATGTTTATTAGCCATATGCATGGTGAACGTAGTATGACGATTGAAATATTCTGATTACTAATAAGTATTATCTTCTCAATGATTGAATCTAATTGAAAAGCTAAAGTACCAGGTTCCAATAAGGCAAAATGTACTAAAGTTTCAAACTTATTGCTTTTTTATTTACTTTCAACTATCTTAAGATAGGATTCTAATAATTTGTTTGGAGATTCATGATTATGTTAAGTTTGTCATTTAAACATACAATTATTAAACTTGTTTAACAGATTATAATCGATTTATGAATAATTTTGCAGTTTTAATAATAACTTCAATTATAATAAATCTTGATGAAATGATTTGTAATTTCACCTCTCTGAATAAAAAAAAACATTCTTGGAATTATATAATATATTTGTTTGCCTTTCAGTACAATATCTTAAAGAAATAAATAAGCGAGATGTAAGAAATTTAGTTTTTGGTGTTTTACACTTTTTTTTTTTAAATTTTGGACAAAATCCGACAGCAGGAAGTCTGACTTTCTATGTAGAAGTGAACACAACTATTACAAAGTGGATGAAATATAAAAATTGTTTTATGATAATAAATGTTTATCAAATTTCGGACCATATAAAGGGTGTTTTCGCCTTTTTAGAACGATTTCGAGGCCTTTTAATTAATATTTAAAATGTAAAGATTATTTTAAATATTTGATCTGACAGCAATTTTTCTGTAGTATGAATATGAATCGTGATTTCATTGCTAGAAGGTTAAAAAAAATAATTCAGGGGTATTGATTTTTATTCCACTTCTTCTACTTCCTAGAGTCCATCAGTCTTGGTGAGTTTGCGCTAAGTGAGAGTTTGTTTCAATAGACCAAAGACATCATAATACATAGGTGAAACGTCAGAGGGCAATGCAGAAATATGTTGAAAATATATATATTTAATTCCTGTATCAGTCTTCATTTTTTCAAGGAATGTGGTGGTACTTTTCGAAGTATTTGTAACTTTGTATTGATGAAGTTTCACTTTTTAAAAGTCATTGGGATAAAGAAATTTAATTTCTTTTATAAATATCGGACGTAAAACTTTCTCTTGATAGTACGTTGAGATGATTTTAACATTTTTTTCCCATTTTTGTCATTTTTAATTTTCCGTTGTTGGAGAATTCTCTGACAATCATAAAACCTTTACTGAAACTTTCTTTGCATCAATGGAAAAATGTTTCTACATTTTTTTCTTCGTTTTTGATACTTAATAGACCTGTTTTCGTTGCAGTCATTTAGATAAAACCATGATTCTTCAAGAATTACAATATATTTCCATTTTATCTACTCTTAAATAATTTTCGCATGAGTTTCTACAAACTGTACAGCGTTTCGGCAAAAGTTGTGTACATTTTTTTTTTAGCTTTTCTAGGCTGTAAGTCTTGGTATATTATTTTATTTACTGTTGCTGCATCTGTATTTGAAAACTTCGCAATTGATTTCTAAATCGGTGGATTTTCTTTCGTTACAAGCGATTTTACTTTTAAAAAATTTGAAGCAGTACACGGGTATTTGTTTGGAGTTTTCTTTCCCTGTAGAAGAAATGACTGGCGATTGTTCCCTTTTCGATTATTAATATTCCATATTTTGCACCTGGAAATTTTAATACCATGCATTTCACAGCGCTTTTAAATCATGTATAGGAATAGTTCTTTCTAGAAAGCCCCAAAAATTTCCATCATTCCACCGTTTGTTTATGTGTGACATTTTGGGAGAATAATAAATTTAAAGGTAGCTGATGATATTTACAATAAATCTTGCGAGAACAATAAATTTAAAGGCAGATGATATTTACGATTTCAAAATTTTTTGTTCCAACACATCTGCCTTTTTGAAAATCTTTATCGAAGTCGTTTTAAAAAAGTGTAAATATTCTCTGTATTTTTCAAATGATTGTTTATCTGTCCAACATTCTATTCGCGTGTCAGCACGATAAATGTGAAACGCCACAAACTAGATTAATAAAATTTAGCTTGTAGTTTTGGCACCAAAACTGTAGATAAATGACACAATTTGAACCCAGTCGGTTAAAGGAAGAATTGTATATTATATTCCCTCCTTTATACACAACTTAATACAAAATGCTTCGTATCTTTGAATTCAAGAAAACCCTCCCACTGATTATTGTTAGAATTGATAAAGAAACTCTATTGTTGCTAAAAACCCGTCTGGTGGGCGTACAGTGAGAAGTTCAACAAGTTTGATAACGAATAACGGCGCTTTATTCCAAAGAAATTACACAAAAGCAAAACATATGAGACACGTAGACAAAGATAGATCTTGCTGAAATAAGCAATACGCATGCAAGCAGTGATTCTCTAATTAAATAGAACAGTCTAATAACGCTAGAGAGATAGCTCCGTGATCACACTTCATTTGCGCATTTACTTTTGTCTCCCGCTCTATGCAGATCTCCCGACAAGGTATGGAAAAATCTAGAAGGATCTCCTTACAGATATCTCTAAAATTCCTGCCTTTTCAATAGCCTTAAGCTACCAGATTAATCGCCAAAACTACCAGATTAATGGTAGCCAAGTCAATTGCCAAGGTCGGGGACATAAATCTAGCATTCATTCAGCATCTCTTAGAGATATCTATAAATTTCTCTACTATATACGAAACTAAGTGCGTAGGGAAGAAATTTTACACATTCGTAGAACGGACACTTACAGATCCAAATATATTTGTACAGATACTTACAGATTCGTATACAAATTCTTACAGATTCGTACATATTCTAAAAAAATATTATTCCCGAAAGACAATACCAAATCAAAAATTCTTTCTCTCATCCATATTCTTTCCCGAAATCACCTGTTGTCAGAGAAATATCTAGATCTTTACATATTTGAATTTGAATAATGTTGCGTCTATCTTCCTATTTGTTAAAGAGATAATCATCTGCTCAATTGATCAGTCGGTTTGCCATACATTGGCAAAAGACAGATTTAATGACTTTCAAAATTTTACACCCTGTATTTTCATTTTCATCTAAATCATTAATCATAATACTTTCTTTAAAAAAATGGACTTTTAACTCAAACTTAGTAATAAGGCATAATTTTGATATCCTTTTAAGTAAAATTATTACATCAATTATGCAGTGGGTTTCGTATAACATTGAAAAGTTATATAGATACGATTTACATAACAGGAAAATAAAAATCCGCAGATGTGTTAATATTCTTTTATGTAAGAACTTTAAAACTTCGGCTGCCCATAAACTTGAACAAATTTTTCACAGCATAAATAATTACACTTAACAGTGTAATGTTCTTAATCATTTTAAGCTCATAATCATTACCATCAATTACTATCTGAGCACAATTAAGAAATAAGGGTGTACATTTTTTCATTTTTTAATTTCAAAAATTTTAAATAAAATTAAAATTAAAATTTGTATTAATAACAATTGGACTGTAATAAGAAACAAATAATAAAGTTCGCAGACTCAAGCCAGTGTTTTCCATTTAGTTCTCCGTCATACTTTTGCTTTATTATGTAAAATAATATTCCGTAATTACTTTTACAATAAGACTCATTCTAAAGAATAACTTTCCTTTTTGAACACCAGAGAGAGTTTGTCTACAGTCGCCTTAAACTTTAAATACAAAAACAATCAAACGAAATATAATAATTAAATACATAAATAGCACACACATAACAGGAACTATAAAAGCCTCTGAGGGAAATACCTCATCAAAAATCATCCATGAGTGAAAGATGATTTCACCAGATTTAATTATATTCCAGTAAAGGAATAAATTCAATTTATTATTAAAAATTTATCTATTTACCAAATTATATCTAAAGCATATCACATCATTTCATGCAATATCAGTTTTGATGCAATATCAGAAAGGATTTTAAAGAAAATGACGAAATGAATCAATATTGATTTAACAAAATAATCATGTAATATTTATGCGCATGATTACATTTAAAAATGAAGGCGAGAGTTTCGTCAAAATGATTTATGCTCCACTTCTTTTATTCATTTTCAAGTGTAATGAAAATGAGATTAGAAAGGGATTCATAAAGGATTTGAACTGTGAATTTCGATGTTAAATTTAAAAGTGGGTTGAATTAAAAGCAGAATTATTGCTGAACATAAGATCGATTTTGTACTTTCATATAATGAAGCTTTTCTCAAAATTAAGTTTCATGCATGCAATAATGAGAGCAGTAAAATCCTTCTCATTATAGATTTCTATTGAATAAAAAGTACAAAACAACGAAAATTAGCATAAAGTGCGCATATACAACAACATACATACGAAAACATAAGTCATTTTTTTATTTTTTATTTTTTCTGCTCACAATCCTTTTTTGCGTATTAAAAAAGTAATAAATTAAAAATTAAAAAAAAAGAGCATTTCGCGTTTCTATTTCTGTAAAATAATTTTGCTACCACCAAAAATGGGAAAATTAGTAAATAATAATAACAATACTTTAATTGATGATGTATGAAAGATGATTAATCTAAAAGCAATTATTAGCAAACTTTAATAAAATCAGGTACATAATTTTAAAAAAAATGAGATTTGCTATAAATGCTGAAAAATCTGAAGGAAGAATGAATTTTGTCAAAGTGTCTAGGACCCAAAATTATTCTATGGAAATCCACTTAAGGTTGCTGTTTACTGTAAAGTAACCAATGGATCATTGGGTATGTATTTCAATTGGAGGAAATAAAATAACGATCGTTCTAAGCGCGAGATTGACAGTATCGCCATCTCTTGACATAAATTTATAATATTTTATTCCAGTGTTTGATTGAGCATGATGTTGAGAATTATAGGTTCACCTTAAATTATGTACATTAAGAAAATAAAATATTTAAAGGTAAATTTTCGGAGAAGTTACTTCGTTTTAGATTTAGAATTTGAGTATAAAATAAATTTATAAAGCAGAAAATCTTAATTAAGAATCGATACATTAAAAAATAAACTCTTTCCAACAGGATATATTAAGATTAGATTTTTATCAAAAAATCTTGAACTTTTATCTTGGAAAATTATGAATTGTACCCTATTCAAGATATATGTATTTTTTCCCTCTTTAACAAAGTAATTGGAATAACTATGATTTTAGAAAGACTTTAATTTAGTCCGTATGAGCTATATGTGGCAACAAGTTTTCTGCTTCAAACAATAAGCTACATGCATTGTTAATTAAAAATCTCCCAAAAATATCAGTTTCGACTGAATGTTATCATGCCTTTCTATTTAATGCTATCATGTAATCAATTTATTAAAATTTTTTAGGGGCGACATTTCTGACATTAAATAAAAAGCAACCAATCTTCATAACAGGGTTGGAAATGTGTGAACATGTTTAACACTTATTCAGTTTTATTAATAATTCTTGGAGCAGTGAACTTTTTTGAATAATATTCAACTTATAATACGAGAAACATTCAAATATTTGTTGTTCAATGAATTTACGAAGTATTGAAGTTAAATTGTGAAAAATTCTTGATTGGAATTCGAAGATACATCTTTCCAAATTCAGCTTTGTCGGTATTAATGGGTTTGGCATAGATGGTACACAAGTTTTATCTTCTCATCATCAAATATAGTAGTATTAAATAACATTTATGAGCACTGTGAACTAACTACTCTGTTCTATATTAACTCAGGTGTCCCTACGAATTTCCCTTTATAAAAATGTTATTGAATTACTTTCAATGTCGGTTTTTTTTTTGTGTGTACAGTACCTTTGTAGAATCAAACACCTAAATAAATAAAATTGGCCAGTTTCTTCTTTTTTTTATTTAAAGATTAAATTTTATTCTGCTGGAAATCTGAATTTATTGGGTTGAAAACTTGAGAAAGTTCCAAGAAAGATATACAAATTTCTAATTGATAATTTGAACTCAAGCAATCACCATATCCAGATTGAGCTCTTCCAGCTGTCTTTTATTAATAATTTACCCTCAGTAATTAATGCTATGCAAACCCTAATGCTTTCAACTCTCTGTTTATGTGATTAAGATAGCAGCAGAAAAAAAACATTCAAGGAGGTTTTAAAATTGGAAAAAATAAATTTTCCTAAAATCGATTGTCTTCTTATTTTTCAAGTAAAATGCACACCTGTTAAATAGCATTTAAAGTCATTTTCTGGAAATTTTAAGTATCCTTTTAGTTTAGATTAGTTATATTTAATTTTCTTACAATATGATGGTTATTTTAAAAAGTACCTCGTGATATTGAAACCATGATTAGATGACGAGGATAATACCTGAATCGACATCACCTTCTGCAATATTTTGCGCTTTAGCAACGACTGGATATTTGGACCTGACGGATTTAACTTCCAGGAGATTTATTTGCAATCTAAATCGGCGGAATTGGGTTTCGGAGAAGGATAAGAAAAAAAACTGTTTATTACTCTACAGAACTTATAAAGTTCGTTTAATTTTATATTCTAAAACATCAAATAAAACCACAAATAAATATTCTTTACTTAAATTGAAGAAAGGTAGTCACATAGGCCCTAAAGGCATTTGAATTTGCTGATAACATTTCTAATTAATGTTTCTACAGTATAATATAAATTTTAATACCAAAATCATATTGGGCAATTTAATATCAACTTAAGAAACAGTAATAAATTTCTAAACGCATATATAGGTTATTCTTATTTGGAAATATCGGTTGTAAGACCTGGAAAATTGAGATATTGGCTGACGAATCATACTTGACATGACTGAAAAATCGAAAGATATCTTTCATAGAAAAATAATAATAGTAAAAAATAAAAAAACGACTTTCTTTCTTTTTTTAGATGGCACCATCCTTTTTAACAGGTCCATATGGTGTTTTACCGCCTCGTTTGAGAGGATCAGGACATCTTGGTGGTCTGGTGGCTCATCCGGCCACTCTATCAGTGGGTACGTATCATGTTTAGTTTTATCTTCAGAAGATTGAAAGAGAATAATTTGCATTGAATAAATTCCTTGGTAAACTAATTTAATCGTTTTCTAAGCTTAGGAATTGCAGATTTTGATTAATTTATTAAGTCATTAATGCTACATTCTGTCACACTCACTGAACCATTACACGTTATTAAATAATCAAAGGACAAATATAATAGAAATATTAAACATTAATTCATTGTTCATTAAAATCATTTTCAGATAGTTATGTGACGACTTTAGAAAGAGAATATTTTGGTCATTTCTTAAGTCTTCTTAAATCTGCATTGTCTTAGGCCAAAATTTTCAGATATGCTTCATGATCAAGAAAGAATTATTTTCCCTGCAATAGTATTATTGCTTACTTATTTATATAATTAAAATGTCATGCATTCATCGTAGAGAATGTGATATGATATAGTTCTCAAAGTTTTTTTAAAAATTAGTTCATAACTTAAAATCAAATCATATTCAGTTAGCAGTATGTATCTAGAAATCTGTTCAAAAACGATGAAAGAGATAGAAACAGACTAATATGATATTAAACATTAATTCTTACTGATATTTTAAAACACAAAACTTATCAGTCTAAAAATGGATTTAAGCCCTATCCATTATTAGAAGGGAAAAAACTCTAACTTATCTGATTGTTAACACCTGTAAGGTCTCTGAAGGGTAATGTATTATCCACACATCCTTTAAAAAAATCCCAGCTATATAATGCTCCTTAGCGATTTTTACTGTGAGTTCCATTTCAAATGTGAATACAGGAATGTACTTGCTTATCTTGAAAATTACTTAATATACAAGTCGTGATATGTATATAACATAAAGCGATAAGCTCACCATAAATTATTCTTAGAACTGTTAAATTTCGCAATATATATTTCAACTGCTTCTAGTTTTGTGTCAAATCGTCTTTGTCTCTTTCATCACCTTCGAAACGCAGCCAATTTTCTGCATTTAAAAATATTTATTTATATGCTCTTTCTTCTCCTAAAGCTTAAAAAAAATTATCCTCATATACGGCAGTATATGGTAATTCTAGCCCTAATTCTGCTGTAATAATGTATATACTTAATGTCTTATTATGAATGTTTGCAACCAACAATTTACATCAAATTCTGTTACAAGTTTTACGAAATAACTCAAAATTGTATCGTGTTTAATGCGCTTCGGATAAATAATTGAAAACTTATCCATTACAGAACATAGTAACGGAATCACTTTTATCAGCGTAGAGATATCATACGTGATTACAATTTGTGACTACTTAAGTTGACTAAGTGAACTGCCTCATATGTTCATGATGTAATGTGTATATTTATGCTCTTTAAGAATTTCATCAAACATCATTCGCTTTAAATAGAAATGTTTATTACATAAAATTTCGATTACTTGAAATGGAATTTAATATATCAATTAACTTAAAAGCTTCTGTAGCACAATTTACATGTGTCCAATGACGAACCGCTTAGCTTCCTTCGTATTATCAACTTTGTCATTATTGTAGTACTATTACAAAAAAATAATTTTCTTCTGGTTAAACACTTACTTTCCTTCTTTTGACATAACTTAGCCAGGTAAGGGTTTTCGGCAATTTAAATCCTACTAGACAGTACTATTTTTATTTCCTTCTATGTATTTTTCAATTATATTGATAGAAATAATACTAGCCATTACCAATCATTTACCCCCAGGAACTTTGATGAATGCTGGTGTGAAAGACAATCTTCCGATGCCTTTGGGAGCCAGTGACAAGCAGTTCCCTCTTCACATGTATCTGCCGCAAGCAGCATCTCACCCGCCAGTATCCAATCGGAAAGACAGCAGCGATTCGGCACTCAGTGATACAGACAAGAAAGGTGAAACCATCATCACCTGTCAGAGTACGTCTCTATGCGGTGTACATGTGCTTGAGCAAAAAAAAAAAAAAAAAAAAAAAAAAAAAAAAAAAAAAACGAAATAATTTTGTAGTTTTTATATTCAATTAATTGCGAATACCTATTATAATAGTTAGGTAGGTCCAATAAAATAATAATAAAAAATGTAGTTTACAAAATCCTGTACTACATATGGAGCTGAATGTTTCCAAAAACTTTTAAATGGTAATTAGATAATTAAGTTTCTTTCTGACGTAGAAAATGTTCGCATTTAAAATATAGATCTTGTATTTCACATTAGACCTTTTATCACTTATTTTATCCTAAAAAGTATTAAGATGATCCTCGAGTTTTTGAAGAAATGTTGCCCTGACGAAAGATTTATTATTATTATTATTATTATTATTATTATTTTTTGTAACGGCAGATAATTTTAAACAATTCAACAGTATTTCATGAACACTTCATATTCTCTGCTCTTTGGTCGTAGCAATTTAAAAAGCATCAACACAGCTAATTCAAGAGAAATAATTAATATCTTTCTATTATTTTCATTTCGGCAGAAATAAGCTAGCAGTTTTAAGTTTCTTGCTTAAATCAATAATAATAAGTGGCAATCCAATGTCAAGGTTATTCAGAATATATTGACTAATACCGATAATATATTATAATTCAGCTGGTAAAATTACATGAATTGCATTCCTTAGTAAAGACTAATTAAAAAAATATGCATCATGTTAAATGATCATGCTCATTTAAGGCACATAATACATGATATAGCATAACATAATTCAGTTCTTAAGTCTAATTGGTTTTCGAAGTATAACGAGGAAAACATATCATAGGTATTA
>JAPMOR010066220.1:337144-376353 GCA_026543865.1 Argiope aurantia
TTAGGAGCACGATGGAAGGCAATGACTAATTCTGAGAAGCAACCATACTATGAAGAACAATCTCGTCTTAGTCGACTGCATATGGAGAAGCACCCCGATTATAGGTATCGTCCTAGACCAAAAAGAACATGTATCGTCGATGGAAAGAAACTAAGGATCTCTGAGTACAAACAGCTCATGAGAGCCAGGCGACAAGAAATGAGAAACATGTGGTAAGTTATTAATCTCCAGAATCAATTTCATTATATATTTAGCAAAAAAAAAAAAAAAAAAAATTACCACTGGCAAGATTCAAAATCCTAGGTTTAATCTTTAAGCAAAACAAGTTACATTTTGCGACGCCAAGAATATTCAGCATTCACGTAATATAATCATAACATTCAACATGCTGAAATTTCCTTCTGTATTTGTCTTTAATTCGGAACTCTTAAGAATTGAAATTAATGAGGCATCTTTAGAATTGTGAGAGCAAGATTTTCTAGTTCTAGAGTGTAAGCAAGCCCTACGTCAGAACTATTGTACCGATGACTGATGAATCTTGTCAATTTTAGAGAAGTAACAAGCCTTAGAAATGGTTTTATATCAAAAATGAAGTTGCTTTTCAGAAAGATTACAAAGATTTATACAAGATTATATACAAAGATTTTTAGTCTTTTGGAAAATTCTGACAATCTGAGTTATGTCCCAAATTCCTTTTTATTTTCGTGTTTTTCAGGTTTTAACATAATCTGCTTTTCAAAACTAATTGAATCCTTAGTCTTTGGCGCTCATTTAAAAGACATTTACCTGACGTCTGAGTACCCTAAAAATAGCATTTTAATTTAATATTGTATGGTACTAAACCGCGAAACTAAAAAACTATTACGGATTTGAGCTAAAGACTTTTTAGAAAGTTAAAAATTTGCCTGAATCCAAAATGAGAGAAATATTAGTTGCATTTGTCATAATTTTTATTCCAGGTACAGAGAAGGTGGACTTGGTTTATTGGATTCTCCAACGTTAGTCAATCCAACAAGTATGGCTCCATTGTTATCAACCAGCAGTGGCCATCCAACAACAACTACCAATATTCTGAATTCCCTAACAGCAAAAATGACTTCCTCCACAGCCAATGGACTTTCAGACTTAAATCCTTTGGACCCATCGACATCTGTCCACCAACCCATGACCGCACTTTCAGCAGTAACTCCAGAAAACAATTCTTCCCCGGTGTCAGAATCTTCTTCAGCGATGGAAGCGTCAACTTAAAAGTACCGAAAAATGCTAAAAATAAGTAATAATAGCGAAGTAATTAACTGGAATGGATTCTGGATAATGGTCTTCTTTTTCCAGCAATTACGAATTCGCCGACTTGGACTTTTTCAGAAGGAATGAAATCTGTAAATATGAGATAAATGTTCTGATGGAATGTTTGTGCAATCTTTTGTAAGCATCTTTGTTAACAGTATGGTTTGAAAAGTGACTGAAAGAATTCTTGAAAAGAAAGGTACTTTCACCCGAAATATCATGAGATATTGGTAAATAACAAACGTGATATTTATAGACAAATAAAAATTGATACGTAAATAATGAACAATTTCTAGAGTCGAATGTCTACTTTGAAAAACTGTTAAATGTTGCCATTCGAAGTGACTTCGAGGAGAAACTGTTCCATATAATGATGTTTTTCGCTGATTGAAAGTGTTATACATAGTTTTTCTAAGTGTGTGAAACGTGGAAATATTTTTATCACACGCTCAGTGTTATTATTTACTTCTAGTCAGCGACAGTGATACGCATAATTTATTTGCTTTTAGAAGTAAGACCAAATATTTTTTTCACTGTCATTTGTTATAGGAGTTTTTTGGTGTTCGTAACTCATTTTATCTCCATTTTCATTAGAGTGCAAAAGTTTTATATTTTAACATTATGCACATTTATTGCTTAAAAAGTAATATTTTATTCAAATAAGAAAATGTGAAATTTTAATTTAATTTAATTTTTTCTAGTCTCTTTGGACTCTAAAATAATTATTTGTGTATTTTTGTTTGTTTCACCGTTGTATATAATTCTTAAGTATATTCTTAAGTATATATTCTTAAGTATATATATTCTTAAATATATATTTTGTTTTTCTTGATTAGGACTGGAAATGCTTTAAATTAGAAGCATCTGATCATTATTAAAATGTTAAAAATCTATTTTTTATAACTTAATAATGATTTTTAACATATCGTTTATTAAAATTCTCCTACCAATGGACATATTAAGAGGAATTAATTCCATTAACTGCTACGAATAATTGAGAAACGTTGATCTAGAAAGCCGTTGTAAATAAAACCTTATTCGTTCTTTAAAGAAGAAAAACTCCGTTAAACAGGACTGCTTTAATTTAAATTTGTTTTCAAGCTATTTTAGAAATGTTTCTTTGAAAATCAGAGCTATTAATTCTAAAAAGATTTTTATTCAAGCGTTTTAAATAATATAACGCTTTCTCCAGTGTTTTCATTAAATATTTATTCGTGAAATGCTAAAATCCCTTTATCATCAGCTAAGTAATTTGTTATCGATTAACAGAATACCCCGATAGTCAACTTTATTTTATAAATGGATTAGGAAGCATTATATTACAAATATGATAATGCAAATTTAAATAAGCCGTTTTTCAAAACGATGACAATTCAATTCCAAAGTAAATTTTGTTTTCAGATTGTTCGCTATAAGATATTTAGCAATGCAGATTCTAAAATATTGCATTTTATGAAATAATAAAAACACTGAACCAGTAAAATACTGCATAGAATCTTATTTATGGGAACTTCGGTATATAAAAATGTAGAAAATTTGTTTTCGTTTGTTCCTTTTATTAGAGCTTATTTTTCGGAAAGTATAATTTTGCTTATTTTATTTGTATCAGAAGAAATATTTCATTTTTTTTACTGTTTTATATTTAACTTATTATTTAATATTTATTTATAAATAATATATTAATATCTTTAATATTTATGGATTATATTATTATTTTTATTAATATATTTATTAATAATTTATAAATCATTTTGTATATTTATTCATAAATAATTGGCTTTTTCTTTTCTTTTTCAGTTTTAAGACATTGCTTTCAAACTGTAATTTCAGAACTATTCCGCTTAGTCTATTTTTGATTTAAAATAAACTTTTATTAAATTTTGGATTTTATAAAATGAATAATTTCATTATCATTGAAATTAATAGAGAATATGCATTCGTCACGGTTAATGTAAGAGCGATAAATTTATAGAATACGAATTAGGTAAAAATTACGTTAAGCTAAACAGATAGAAAAAATTAAGCTATACGATTAAAAAAAAATGAGATTTTTTTTTTTTTTGTTTGGGAAAATCTTTATTGTTGATCCAAGTATTTGGAGACATTCTATAGCAGTTTATTTCATGCTGTGATGCACCATCAACTAAATTTGTTTGGTTTTAATACTGTATTGGTGTAAAGCAAAAGGCGTTTTATAAATTTTATAGACATGGAATGGATATAGCATTTTGAAATATATTCCCCTCCTTCTCAAATTTTTACTTAACCAATAAAATCATTTGACATCTTAATTATAAAATTTATTAGTTTAAAGCTGATTTTAAATAAAATTCAAAGTATCCTCATTTTAAAGTCACAGAAATATAATGAGGCAGGTAATTGTTTCTGTTTTAAAATACTGTAACTGTAATTGCATGACCACGATGACCGAAAAAATCTGTCTCTTAAAACTTGCTTTGCAGATCCTAGATAAAATGTTGTGGGCACCAATCTAGAGACGAGCCGTGTAGACAATACATTGCATCCTACACATCACTTTACAAATTTTAACATAATGAGAGGATGAGGTGATTTTAAATTAAGTTTAATAATTATATATCTTGGATACCACTCCGGTCTATGGTTTAGGTGCTGATGAAGACGGCGAAAAAGTCATATTATGCAGTGAGTGCGATTTATCCTCGATAAACCATCGAAGTTTGGTAACTTATGCTTCCTTATCTAATTCAGGATCACCAGTTTAGTCAAAGCAACATGATTGCCAATGATCAAAGCACCATTAAACTGCCAATTGATCTCAGCCGAAGGCTATCTCACAAAAATTTAATAATACTGAGGTAAGAATATGTTATAATTTTTGAGGTGAACTTCAGACATTTTTTGATAACATCAACAGAAACATTTGATAAATAATATATGAATAAAATTCAAATTTAAATGATTAAATATCTGAAACCAAACCTCGGCTTTAATTTGCAATTATCAGCCGTAGTAAACTTAATTAAAGAATAAACCTATGTATGGTATAATAAAAGTAACTAAATTTTTACTAACAACAAACTTAAAGCATTTATAGCGGCATTAAATATAACCCGAATGAACGAAGAAGAATACAAAATATCATATAAAATTAATAGCAATTTTAAAATTTCCTGATAACCTTTACCAGAATCAATTCACTTGACTTCACAGTAGCATGACAAAAATAAGAGGGTGTACTATCGTGCATCTAATCACGTGTTATCTTTCATAGTATACTGTGATGTTATGTTTCTTTTTCTTTCAGAAATATGCGCATAAGAATTCTAATATTTAAAAAGTCTAAGTACACTTGATTATGAATTGATCGGGATTGACTCAACAGAAATTGTATTTTATTTTTCATATTTGCTAAAGTTATGTTATATTGATCATCTGTTTTTATCCTTACCCGACACATGATATAAGTATTCAATATATTTCCATATTACTACTGAATTTTGAGTTGTTTCTGAATCTCTTGTTAATAGCTGATGAACAGAAATTTCTCTTCATTTCCTTTTCCCTTTGTTAATGTGCATAGTTAGTTGTGTACAGTGTGTGATAAGTGTGAGACTTTCTTATTGAGACTCCTAAATTGGTAGATGGAGATGAGCGTTACTACCTTGACTCCAGTTCAATGTCTTTGTTTAGAAGGAAGAGTAAGTTAGGCAATAGCTATAAGGAACATTTTCTGATCTCCAGTTTCATTGTAAAGCACAAAAAAAAAATTGAATAAATATCAACCATTGTAATAAATTGGTTTCAGCGTATTTTTATTGCTTGCTTTTTAATTTGAATATCTCACAAAACAAATAATCTCCTGTAATGGATTTATCCAAACAGGCTCAACACACAGTAAGTCAATTTTTGTGGAGCTGACCATTTGCAGAAGAATGAAGAACATACGTAGAAATAGGTTTACATAAAAAATGTACTAGAATTAACTAAATATGAGTGTTCTGCTGGTTGTGCTCTCATATACGTGATTAAAATTTCGCGCATCAGGTAATTGCACTTCACAACATATGCTCTGTATCATACACATTCTTCATTTAACTGCAAATGTAAGCACCAATAACACTTTCTTCCATTAAAAAAATTGTATTATTGCACTTTATGAATGTTTGGAAGAAATCACAGAATGGCGCAACATATTTTGTCACTTCTATTTCACATAACGTCCTATTGCTACTGACCATTTTATACTAGATTTCTCCTGACATACATGCCCATCTATCTACAAAGAAATCCTAACATTTTACAGGTAAAATAATGTTGCTTGAATTGTAATTCAACCTTCATTTTGGCTTGCCATATAGTAATTGCGATCGCCTATAGAATATCTGTGCTGAATAATTAGCCTTCTTTATTTGTTTGATTACTGCCAATTTTGAAACAACAAGAGAACTATTCTAGGATGTACCAAATAATTTTGAACAGATATCACTTGAGATGGTGATTTTTTCCGTTTAACCTACTTGTCTCTCACACTGCAGGAATCGTAACTTAATTATTTTATTCTACTATTGCATTTCATACGAAAAGAAATCCGCTTAATTTCGATCGCTGTTGCCGTAATGCCGTTGATTAATAAGACACAACTGATCCAGTCTACTCCACAATATGTGAGACCAAAATGCTCATAGAGGAAGGATAACCACTCTCAGCAACAGGAGGACGGCGGGACTATGCAATGATAAAAACTGATATGGCAGTACGTTTTTTTTTTTAAGGTACATAAGTCAGTGGCTCGACGCTTAATTAACAATGAATTTAGTGCCAGTAAGGCGTCACTATACAGCTAATGCTGGTGGTGGGTGGGGGAGAACATGTCTCGAATGCCAGATACTCTAATCTCAGCGGTGAGAGTTTATCATTAGGTTACCATGACTTAGATTATAAAAGATAAATGAGGAACAAATCGAATTAAATATAAATAATAAATAATTTAACACAAACTGAAAAAAATGTGCTTGAATTGAAATCGGCGCAGTTTCATATGGGCTTAATATTTATCGATCATAATTTAATAAAATCAGTTTTTAAATCACATTTTTATTAGTATACAATAAAGCTAATGTTTATTTATTTTAATTTTTAACTTTCAGTTTATAACTTATTTTAGTTAAATATTTTGGAACTTTGAAAAAAAAAATATTTTCTCAAATTCTCGCCAATTTTTTTCCATTTGGTTCTACTTTCATACAATTGGAAAAGAAAATTTCGTCTTTTCTATCACAAATATTAATTATACATAGATAAATAAATATTAATAAATATTTTTAAACACAAGTGCATAAAAATATGTTGCGCCTATTAAGGGATAATAATTGTTTTTTTAATTTTTAAGCTTTGTGAACTTACAAAAATATATGTGATATTTGATTTACTCTTCAATTACTTTCCGGATTGAGGAATTTTAAGAAAATTTGGTATCAACATGTTGAATAATAATTAAACGTTATTTAAACCTAAGCAACTCAACTCATTTGCTTTCCTCTGTTAGATTATGGAACAAGGTGTGGATTTCAATAACGAATTTTGAATAAACAAAAACGCATTTAAACCAAAATCTCAACAGTTAAAAATGTGGATAAACAAAGTGCGATTTTTTAAAAATATTAGGAGCTCCTTGATTGACGTAAATTAGAAATTAACCAATATTACCACAGAACCATTTATGAAACAGTCAATATTACTTAGCTTCGTGGATTTAAATTTTTAATTAAAGATTATAGTTGGTAATTATTTTATTCACTTTCTTGCACGACCAAAGAACAGTATTAATCCAAAATCTTCATATTCAATAGAATTGCCTGAATTTGAGAGAGTCCAAATTTAAGGGCCGCTACTATCATGCACATAGTCACATATGGTCGAAGCAAGACTCAAATTTGAGGTTTTGTGATTATTAAACCTTAACTATACTGAAAAGTGTCTTTCGTGAATTTCAGTGTTTGACTGATTTATTAGAATAACATCACGCTTTGGAGATACTCAAACGCTATTCAGTAGTTTGAAATATGTTTCGATGATTAGGAAATTCTTGAATAAACAACTCAGAATGAAAAACTTGACTACTGTGAGGTTTTTTAGCGGATCCCCATCCATGAATGGTTTTTGAAACAAATGAATTTCAGTCTACTGTCTCTCATGCTCAAAGGCTCTACTACCATGGATTTATCGACAAACTATTTAAGACACAGAATATATCTAGAAAAAGACTAAGATTTAGTCCCCATTTTAAAGCAACAGAAAACTATTTTGGAATGGACTTAATAAGTTTGAATCGTGGTCAGATAACAAGGGCGACACTTGCGCTGGCATCTTCCGAGGGTGGATATTTTATCCCGGCGTATTTAACGAGCGCGAGTCTCATTGGCCCAGCAGAAGAGTCTCTATGAAGTAGGAGCCTCCAAGACTCAGTGTTTTCTTCATATTTGGAATTATAAAGTTCATTAAATACGCTACAAGTTCACCCATGATTTCTTCCAGTGTTATTTATATTCCGCTTTCCCTCGGTTGCTCTGCTGCTGCCAATAGATATGAATTTATAAAAAAAAATATGCTACTAAATTGAAAAGAGTTTTAAAAATATAATGAAGAACTTCAATAAAATGTCTCAAAAGTTATTCATATGTGCATCATCATTCCTCAAATTTTCATTAAGAATTATTATGTAATTAACTAGCTTATTTATTATTAATTTCTAATTATTATTAATTTACTAACCTAATTATTATTAATTTCTACCAAAGCGATAACTGTGTAGTTAAATTCTTTATTAACAACTATAATTTCAAGAGACTTCAGCAAATTTAAGACGCACTTCATTTGGATAGCAGTATCTACTTTTGTTCTGCTTTAAATTATGAATTAATTTAGTAAAAATAATCTTTTTTTTAAAAGTTCATTTTTAGGAAAATATTAGAAAAATTTTTTTTAAAACTATTTTCAACTTTTTATCTATAGTTTGGAGAATCAGAATTTAATTTAATCGATATATTAACGGGTAATAAAATTTTGAAAATATTAAAATATTGTGTTGTTATTTTCGAGAACAAAAAAAAAGTGCTTACAAAAAAAAAAAACATCTAACACATCAGGAATAAGCTAAAAATCGATTACAATACTTCATTTTTACAAATATAATTGCGTGTGCAAAATGTTGTCTACATTTACAAGTATTATAAGAACAAATAGCGAATTATAACTATGTAAGTAGAATGTGCATTCAGATTGCAAGAAGGAGAAATGTTTCTGATGTAGAGAACAATTAGAGAAAATGATGTTGATGTCCTTTAAAATCTTTCCATTCAAGAAAAAGTATAAAACCTATGCCATGAACTTTTATACTTACTTTAGGTATAAAATTATGGATGTTAATGTACATTGTATCTATTAACATTATAACTATAGAATTTTCTGCACATTTCAAGCATAAGCTAAAAAATGTTCCGTCAAAAACTTCTTATGAAATGAGATAGAATACATTCAAATTTGTGAATTTTTTTCTGAAAAAAAATCATATAGGTCTAATTTTATGAAAACAATTTTTTTAGGTTGAAAATAAACCATTCTATCTTTTTTTAGACTATTTAAAACAATTTTTTTAGGTTGAAAATAAACTATTCTCTCTTTTTTTAGAATAATTAAAACTAAGACTTAATAATTCTTCATTTCAGATAATCTATACGGTATTTTCCGATTACATTTGAGATATATCTCGTAAATTAAGAAATAAAGGCTATTTCAAAGTCATTAAAAATGCCTATTGGGGCTTATTCCACTTTCAAATAATGTATATTCTTCTAACTTCTAATGTTTGATTCTTCTAACGTGAAACACATACAGAAAATATTATCTGGGGTTAGTATTCACAGTAATGTTTCAAATGCGTTATTATAACAAAAATTAAGCATCATAAACTTAATGCCATATTTTTATTGAATTAAATAAGAGGAAATAATTCAATAACAAAGAGGAAATGGTTGATTAAAACGCCTGCTCATTTTTCTAGGATATCAATTTAAAGAAAGCATTTTTATTTAAAAAAAATATTATTTACAAATTAAATGAAGATAACGATATCAGAATGCTGCATTTTGTTTAATTAAACCTTTCTCTAACGATTGACATTAGCTTACGGACCCCCCTGAAAATTATGAAAAATTCGTTAAAGATTATTCCAGCTTCGTTGCATTGTGGTTTGAGTCCCGTATAATTTTAATTAGCCTCCCATTTTCTCCGGGGCAATATGATATAGACGCATTAGGCTCGATGCACACAACTGCTTTATGTAAGACACTTTACTGGCGACAAATGGTACATAAACGATTCGCAAACTGATGGAGAAGCGATTAACGATTGAAATACAATAATAATGGTTAAATTCTGCACACATAACTCTGATTTCTCTCCGCCCTCTAGATAAAATACTGGGCAAACGTGTCTGTAATGATTTGTCAGACACTTCTATATCACGAGAAGTACTCAACTCCTCTGAATATACTTCACAAAGCTAATCGCTTCTCCAATATTTTGGCATTTCTGACCTCGACACAAATCGGATATGTGATTCGAAAACTAATGAAATTAAGAAGTGACCGATGTCCAGATCCATAAAGTGATTGACCAAAATAGCTAAGTGAAGGCAAATAGCTTTATCGAAACAGAAAAGTATTATCAATTAAATGGATTTATTAATACTAATGAGCAACGAAAGATTTAATAATCATTGAAAGCGAGTATTCCTCATTTAGTCTAATAAATATAATGGTAGTTTCACATGGATATGAAACTACCAACTGTGAAGATTTCAGTCTTATGCATACAATTGCAAATGTAGGTTCAATTTCTGGTATATTTTGAGATTTTGCTGTTAAATATAATTCTGTATAAATTTAACTTTTATTAAATAATCCTGCAATTGCACACTGGTGTGCAAAACTTAAGCAACAGGTATGTTTTTTGCCATAACCACGAGAAATCATCTGAGAGACATGAAATTCAGAAATGAGATACAGCATTTTGTTCTGAAAGAATGACGAAAGTATAGTTGCGCAGAAATGAATACAATGCATACAGTATGGAATCAAACAAAAAAAAAAGGCTTTATTGAACTCATAGTATCGTTACACATGATTGTCTGTCCAAGAAGAAGAACAGCAAGCAGATGTCCCTTAGTATGGGATATGCCCTCCCCTTACTGCAATGGTTGCTTCACACCGTCTCCCCATACTCAGCACCAGATTGTCCAACAGTTCTTGAGGTAAGAGTGCCCATTCCTCAATCAGCATCTGTTTAAGTTGTCGGGTGTTCCCAGGAGGATGTAATAGTGCCGCAAGGCGTCTCCCCAAAGCATCCCATACATGTTCTATCGGATTTAAATCAGGGGAGCACGCCGGCCAATCCATTCGAGTGATATCTTCCCTTTCCAGGAGCTCCTCAACAGCATGAGTCCTGTGTGGCCGTGCATTGTCATCCATAAAACGAAGTCTGATCCAATGGCATCTCGGAACAGACGCACATGGGGAAGGATCACCTCCTGACAATAGTGATCTCCAGTTACAGAACCTCTGTCGAAAACGTGGAGTTCAGTCCGCCCGTTCATCATAATGCCTCCACAGACGACAACTCCAGAACCACCGAAACGGTCTCTTTCCGTGATGTTACAAGCGATTCCCAACGCCAGTTGATTTGGAGAGAGGTCGGGACACGGTTTCATCCCAGTAACATCAAGGAAAGAGACCGTTTCGGTGGTTCTGGAGTTGTCGTCTGAGGAGGCATTATGATGAACGGGCGGACTGAGCTCCACGTTTTCGACAGAGGTTCTGTAACTGGAGATCACTATTGTCAGGAGGTGATCCTTCCCCATGTGCGTCTGTTCCGAGGTGCCATTGGATCAGACTTCGTTTTTATGGATGACAATGCACGGCCACACAGGATTCATGTTGTTGAGGAGCTCCTTGAAAGGGAAGATATCACTCGAATGGATTGGCCGGCGTGCTCCCCTGATTTAAATCCAATAGAACATGTATGGGATGCTTTGGGGAGATGCCTTGCGGCACTATTACATCCTCCTGGGAACACCCGACAACTTAAACAGATGCTGATTGAGGAATGGGCACTCTTACCTCAAGAACTGTTGGACAAACTGGTGCTGAGTATGGGGAGACGGTGCGAAGCAACCATTGCAGTAAGGGGAGGGCATATCCCATACTAAGGGACATCTGTTTGCTGTTCCTCCTCTTGGACAGACAATCATGTGTAACGATACTATGAGTTCAATAAAGCCTTTTTTTGTTTGATTCCATACTGTATGCATTGTATTCATTTCTGCGCAACTATGCTTTCGTCATTCTTTTAGAACAAAATGCTGTATCTCATTTCTGAATTTCATTTCTCTCAGATGATTTATCTTGAAGTTATGGCAGAAAACATACCTGTTGCTTAAGTTTTGCACACCAGTGTAGATTCATATATGCATGAATAAATCAATAATACAATGATCCTCAACTAAGGAGAGTAAAAAAAAAAGCTATTATGTGAGGTAACTAAATCATATCAAATAAATTGTATCAATAATTCAAATAAATTGCTTTTATGATCTTATAATATTACTACAACCTTATTTTCAAAACAGGATGATACTTTATTTATGAAGTATGTTTTGCATTTTTATATAAAATTTACTCTAGTATCTATTAAAGTATCTATTATTAGTTGAAGAATTACGACAAGTCATATAAATAAAATTATTCAATATCAGTTGCCACAATTACAAAATAATCCTTCTCATTTTTAAACATGTTTCTCAGAAATGATGTGATTTTCAACAAAAATTAACAGTAAATTATGATGTTAGAAAAGCTAAATTTCACTTTTATAAATTTCAGAATCTTCATTGAGGGACACTTGAAATCATATATCATATTACCATTTCATTGCATCTAAAAAGAGGGGTGTAAAATTCTTATTTCACACACACGCATTCTCGAATCCAACTAAATATAAAAGGATCTCGTGGCGCCATCTAACAATATCTCAAGGAGTGAGAAATTTTCCTTCATTTTTTCTCTTTTATTCACTTCTAATAACGATAATTTTATGTTTGTGTGTGTATATATGTATTGGCACTCTACATGCCAGAAAGCTTAACCTACAGGTACGATACTTGGCACATGTATACTTTTAAAAATGGGAGTTTGCACCTAGGAGCTGTTTTTTTTAAATTTTTTATTAGAGTTTTAATTAAAAACTAAACAAAATTTTGGAATTTTTTCTGCTGTAAGTTCCGAAAATATTACAACACAAACATTATTTTTACATCATCTTAAAATTCAAAAAATTATATTTTCAGTGATACATATTTTCTTACAGGATAAATATATATATATTTTTTATAATTAATCAACTAAAATATTTTAAGGATATTTTCCAACATGAATTGGAAAAATTCTACACAAATATTAAACATATCACAAATAATAATGGAAAAAAAAACTTTCTGTCCGGTTTTTGAAACAAATCATTTTTGAGAAAGCAGATTTCATGAAATTAAACGATATATTTACTTAAATCTCTGAAGAATCTGCCTTTTACATTGTTTTACGTTAGAAAGTAGATTACATTATTAAAGTGCATCCATTTTTTTATGAATTTTTGAAAGAATTGACAAAAAATAAAGAAAATGCGTAGTAAAACCTAAGCTTCTAAGTATGAATTATCTATCTATCAAAATTTGGAGTAATAAATATTGCTTAAGTAGCCATTAAGATCAAGTTACATGACATATTCAATTACAAATTTTAACGACCATTCGGTGAACGTTGTACAAAGTTGTACATTTACGTTGTACAAAGCAATATATCTGAATGCCTTTCGGATTACTAAAATAAATAAAAAATATTTTAATTTATTACTTTTAATCGAAGAGGATTTTACCTGAAAAAATTATTGTCGCTAGATATCTTTGAACTGCTATAAAACCTCAAAGAGTTTGAATGCCTAGTGAAGTGTCTAAATTGTGTCTTAAAAACTTGAATCTGATATGTTATAAATTGATAAGTTCAAAAAATCATTGCTTAGATTTCGGGCAACATTTTTTAATAACACATGCATGTCATTGCAACTTTAGACTTAATGTTATCAAAACAGAAATACTAAAATTATTCCTCCAACTTCTTAAATTTAACCTTTTATCTTGATTCTAAATAAAATATTTTCATTGAAGGAAATAATAAAAAAAGCTCGTAAGAATTATAATTTTTTAATAAATCACATATTTACAAAAAAGTAACAGTGGAATTAAAACCATAAAGTATAATAACGCATATTCTCTAATAAAGGCTTTATCTAAAGCCTTGCATGGAATTGGCGTAAAATTAAACTTTGGCATTGAAAATTAACCTTTGGTGTGAATTTAGCAATTTTATTGAATCTGTAGTATGATCCTTGGCGAGTTTTTTGTTGATCCATGCCTGGAATGCCGCTAATAGTATCCGAAAATCGAATTTGCATATTAGACGCGTTTCCCCAACCGATTGTAACAAATATTTGGCACAAAATCGCATTTATATTACGAAATCAAATAAGAAATTTGATATATCTAAATCATTGTGATTTGAGTTTCCGCATTTGCATGTTTTTGAAAGTTCTGATGAACAGACAATCAACTCATTGTTTGATTTGTCTCCAAATTTGAAAGCGTTGGACTATAGCAGTTAAATCTGTATATTGAATTTATCCATCTAGTTGTCTTAGATTTGTAATCCTCGTTTTTACTTATATTCGAACATCCAGGAAGACAGATTGCCTCTGAAAAGAGTTTGCTGAAAATTTGACAGAAATTTACAAATTTGGTGTGAAAACTATATACCAAATTTCATCCGCCTAATTCAAATCGTTTTGGAGTTTCCTTTGTCACAGCAGATAGACAGACAGATATAATACCAAAAAGGTGCTTTTCATGCTGAGGGAGGTCTAACACGTGGACATCCGTCAAAATTTCGGGTTTCACTATTTTAACAAAAAAAAAAAAAATGTATGGAAATGATAACAAAAAAATTGCACCATCTAACTCTGTGGCTTACATACATATGTATAAGTAGTATGAAAATGATCATACAAAATTTTATAGCCACAAAGAAAAACAATTAATATTAAAGTTTTTCAACTGACTTAATTGCGGCCCTTCCCCCCTCAGATCTAGGCAGCTGCTTACCCTGCCTATTTGGAAACCCGAGCTAAAAAATGAGCAAAACTTATTGTAAGCATAATAAATTATTCTTCGCATGATAAATTATTACAGAGATAAATTATTTTTCTAATTAATAAGACATTTAGCAATCAATTTTTATCTATTTCATTGAAATTTATTTGAATGTCTGTAAGATAATTTCAAGTTTCTTTCTGAAATTATTTGTTTCATTAAGCTGTGGGCACCACGTTGATTTAGATATCCACAATGAATTAAGATGTCACACAGGAATTATTATAGATGCCACTTAATGAAATTATTACTAACACCAAACAAAAAGAAATCGCTTTCTGATTGCATCGAAGTTCTAGCATGTGGGTATGGTGCACATTGTGAGAAGTGGACATACGATAAGAATTAAATGTCTCATATAGGTGACGAGGAGAGTCGGGAATTCCTCGTCCATCTGAATATACTTCAAAATTCCAAGGAAAATAGGACTGAAAAAGCTTGAATCTCCATTTAAAAAATCAAATCCACTGAGGTTCTTTGTACAATTAATTTCATGATATTCACAATTTCGTTCAACCAATACTTGACATTTTAATTTCAAGATAAAAGTAAAAAACAAATTTGGTTAAAAAATGGAAATAAAACAATTATTTAAAAAGAATTCCTCAAAATTTGTACCATTGGTCTTATTCAAAATATCCCTTAAATGTACATTTTACATGAAATCATTTGTGCTGAATGAACATAATCTATCAATAATTTCTATTTATCTTTTAATTGTTTTATGTAAGTTTTATTTTAATTGAAAATTCACTTAGAAAAACTAAAACAAAATCTATTAATCTTAAAAATTTTTTAACTAGTATTTTAGAGCATCAGTGATTATTTAAATAATATTTTACTTTGAGCTCTGTTAATGAACTCATCTTAAAATATTTGCTTTCTAAATGCAACTACCGGGCTGCCATCTGGTGTGAATGAAATGAGTCTGTTCTTGAGAAAGTCTTTTTGTTTTGAGGGGGTAAAAGACTACGATTAATATTCCTAAACTTTTTCATCTTAAATGAAAGAATTTGGAGGATAAATAATTCAAAAATTAACTCTATTTATTCTAATTTTTTGGAATAGATTGATTGTTCCTTATCTAATGAAGCTTCTTTTTTTCAGGCTAATGAGATTTATTCGGTTGATTTCCAGTTAGCAGTACTTTTTTTCCTGAAAATTTCTAATTGCGTAATGAGACAATGCAGTCGTCGGTAGTTGAAAACTTCACCTATGAAAGTAGAAGAAAACATCATAAATAAATATATATAAAAAGAAGCGGAAATAATGAAAACATAGAAATAATACAAATAATATTTATATAGTACTTAATTAACCCTTTTTAGGGCCGTGGGAAGTATGTTTCCCACCAAATTTATCAATCTTTGTATGAAATTATGTAGGTTGGTATAAGTTCTGACAAATTTTTTTAGAAAGACAGAAACTTAGATGTTTCATTTCTTTATCTTACACAAAATGATGTGTCTTGATTTGTTACTTAATTATTAATTAAATAAATTAATTAATTAATCAAATTAAATTTATCCAATAAGCTAAATGAATCCCTTTTCTTATTCTAATTTCAAGCTTAAAAATTTTTTAACATAATATAACTAGAAAAAAATGGATCTTTAAAGGGTTAAGGAATTATTAAATACTTAATTTTTCAATATATTAAAAGGAAGAAATCATTTTAACATTTATTAATGATTTTAATAATTTAATGTATACACGCAGAGTAATTCTAATATTTCATACTTCAAAAACAATCGCATTTCTTACAAATTTATTTATTTTATTTATATCATTTTTAATGGGTATGTCTGCGAAATTTCGTCAATCCAATGGGCCAAAGCATCTGCCTAATCTATTTAATCTGAAATCCGCCAATGTCTTACAAATTTATTTTTGAAATGTCTTAGATAAAAATATAGATTTCTGTAGAAAAACTTTCATCATTAATATTATAAAAATTATTATTTCAGTCTTTACCAATAGATGGCAGGTTAACAAATTTTGCTAATCAAAACAGGAGTTCACTCTTGCAAAATTTTAAAATTGTAGGTAGTGCTGCCATCTATTTTCCTTTAATAGAAATTATATTATACTATGAATGAAAAATTATTTCTTCGAGTTTTTATTAATAATGCTAATTTATTAAAGTAGTTATTATAATGTTACTTCTTCCCAGTATAGAATCATGATTAGTTAAATATAGGTTACAAGGACAAATGTTCTTATAAGTTTAATTTTTGATAAAAAAAAAGACAGGTGAAGGTTTCTAAGTAATATTCAGTGTTGCTAAAAGAGAGGCTCATTAAAAACTAAGAGATCATAAAAATTAAAAGAAGCTGCCATGAGGAGATTTCATTTTAAATTTGTGACTAAAAGGATATGGCTACGTTTTTATATGATACTTGATTGCATTTGTAAATTAACTTTAGCCACTTCTCAACTGTTTTTAAAATCACATTGACCACGAAAAAAGAAATATATCTAATTTATATATTAAACAAGTAAAATATTTATTTTCTGTTACTATCAAAAATTCCTATAAATCAGTTTTATAATTAATACTTCCATATTAACGTAGATTTTTTTTTTTTTTTTGTTTACGATAAAAATCGTTAATAGGCCAAAAACAAAAACTTTGAGTACATTAAAATTACATGAAACTGTTAAAAATATTGAAAATAAAAAACCCAAATTATTATAAATTTATTAATCAAATATTAGACATTGCACTATCTGAATGACTATAATGTTATATCATTTAAAATTTATCAATCTCATATCATTTAAAAAAATTTAGCGTCTTGTTTGTATTTTTTTTTCTTTCAGTTTGTTTCCTTATGAGAAATTTTCTTATTATTAAATCATTGAATGATATCAAATGGTACAAAATAAACAGGTATAAATTACCAGATTTAATACATATTATGACTCATTAGAAAATGTTATAACAATTTATTAAATATTTCTGAAATGTTGAAGGCTTTCTTTGAATTACTTAATATGTATTAGCAAACTTTATATTTTTTTGTAAACTAATCACGACGCAAAATGGGGATTTTTTACTTTAAAATTTAGAGAACTAAAATACACAAAATTATGTTCAAAAGCTTTTCTGGTAATGAAGTGTAAAATCCATTAGAGTTTTCAAGATTTTCTTCTCACAAAAAATACACTTATAGAATGTAAGTAGTCTAGTGTAACGTGGAGTAACGTACAAAGTAATTTATACATTGCACCTAGTACAGCACCCTTTTTTATGCAATATAAATCTTATTTCTGATTCTTTTAATCATGTAACTCATGATTCAGCCTTTGAATATGTCATTACTAAGTTCACATTCACATCACGCATATCCATGTCTTGTATACCTTCAATTTAAATAGTTTTGTTCTTCTAATTTGAGTATTTTGTTTACTTTTATAAGAATTAGATAAAAATTGTGTAGATAAAAATCTTTATTCAAAGCAATAATAAAACAAAATAGTCATGTGCTAAATACATTGACACAAGATTCTGATGAACTAATATTATTGAGCAGAATCTTATGCATTAACACAGTAAAATGTTGCTTTAATGAAATTTTTTTAAATACTAAAATTGGAAGTCTTCGGAAATAGAGATATTTTTAGTTGGAATGTCTGATAACTATATGAGATAAGTATAAACCGGCATGCTGCATGTGACAGACAAAGTGCCTTCTCTTGTCAGACAGTTAAAAGCCGGCTTAAGACTAAGCTTCAGACTTCTTTCTAGACAGGATCGGATATTTAGAGTATTTTTGGATACAGAGACAGGATTCTTGTAATTGAAGATTTTCTCTTATCCAAAAAGCTTTTAATGCATTTTTTAAAATATAAATTCCCTATTTACCGTTGTTGATTTATTTAGTTTCCAACTGCAGGATGACAGATGAAAAATCAAAAATAGTAAGCTGTGAGTATCGACCTCTAATTGGAGTGAGGCTCTTAGTTCGGAGTAGCGGAATTAATTTGCTTTTCAAGAGAAAGTTTCTGTGTGCTCTGCTTACAACTAATCCATGGAACATGCCATTATTTTTTCAATTAATGGCATGATTCCAAGAAGGTAGAAAACATTTTTTACTCCTCTACTTAGATATAAAGGGAACGAAGAGTACTTATATTTAGAAACGATAGTCCAAATAACAATGTATAAGCTGGTTTTGTTTCAATGGGGTGGGGGGGGTTATAGTGGATGAACGATAATTATGCAATTACGCTGCAATTTTCAATTGTAAATCTTTAGATCCTGGCCCGCTCCATTTTTTCAAGCTTCCGTTTAAACTAGCTTTCATGAAGGGAAGATAGGTGAGACTTATAAAACAAATAAAATCATAATTATGCAAATAATAATAACTTTAATAATTTACTTTAAAAACTTATAAATGAAAAAATAATTTTGTTTTAATTTTAAATTTTACTTCGAATTCACATGTACACTCATACTCAAAAAGTAAGGAAATTTGAAAATATCAATGAAAAAAAAACAACACATTAGAGCATTTTATTATGAATTAGGACGTCATCACCATTAGGTGAATAACAGAATAATGAGACTGTGATGTTTGCTGATGAAATCATATTTTTCTTCCAATCTGTCTCATGTGGCTCCTTCATATAAAGAGGGCCATGGGCTCGTTATAAACTAGAAAATTCCTCTCAACCCCAACTTTAACCCGAATATCATAATCATTACACTCCAAGCCAATGAAGTGATGGCATTCCAGAATCAAACGTTAGAGCGAGAAACAATCAGAACTGGAGTGGGTGGAATGGAAGGCTAGATACCTATCCTTTAGAAATATCTATAACTCCATTTTCGTCATGCCGTTTGCACTGGACAGTCGGTGAATGTGACTAGAGAAGGAGAGACGAGGTGTGTTAGGGTATATTCTAACAAGACATTTATTGAGAAGGCTATAATGGATAACTCATGACTGACCGTTTTAAATGGATGTGCTAAATGTAATAACATAAATGTAATAACATAGATACCAGTACTTAATTGGTATAACATGAAATGATCGTGAATGAGCGGCTTTTCAGTTGCGCGAGGTTTGTCTGTAGGTTTGGTGTGGCATTACACTGGGTCCTCGAAAAATCTCCATGTTTTAGATGGTACCCTGATAAGCCAAATTTAATGGGACACAGCATATAGGGATGCACGTTTTCAATCATAAATTTGAGAATTAGCGAGTGTTACATGAACTGCCAACTAGATTATAATAGCGAGAAAAGCGAATGGAAAGTTAATCGAAAATACTGGTACTGAGTGAGGGACAGTCACACACAGAGAGAGAGAGTTATTCTGTTTCCCTTTACATTATGCTTCAGCAGGTTTCAGAGAATGATGCGACAGCTTCTAATACGTAAACAAGCATAAAATAAATAATGAAATAGTATCATTGTCAGATGGTTTTCATAGAGCAGTTAGATTTTCTGCTAACCTACTTTAATCTTCTATTGCGTTTTAAATATACATTACACAGAAAAAGAAATACTTGGTTACTTTAAACTTGTTAAGGATATACGCCAGAAATACTTGGTTACTTTAAACCTGTTAAGGATATACGCCAATATATCCTTAAGAGGTTTATTGGTTATAACAGGTTATTACATTCTTGAATCAGCGCTTACAAGAGGGAAGGGTACCAAAATAATTTCGTTCAGGACACCATTGAATACTCCAAAGTAGGCTCTGAACATGTTTTCTATTCAAACTTGCAATAAGCGTATATTTTGGTCTTTGTGGATGATAATGCCTGTCCTCACTTAGCAACCACCAGAAAAGTATGCTTTGAAGAAGAAGATATCACCCGTTTGGGGTGTACTGCTTTCTCTATGGATTTGAACTTGGGTAAATATATATGGTCCATGCTCGGAGATAATCTGCTTCATGTTATCCTAATTTCGAGTAGCGCTGATTCAAGAATGGGATGGTCTACAGCAAGAATTTACTGGTCGGCATGTACAGACACTATGTTTCCCGCTTCCAACACACGATATGTATATTGCCTATTAACTTTCTCGAAATTCCTGTGATGTTGATTTTTCTTGGTGAAAATATATTGTTCGCATGTTTAAAAAGGTCCTTTATTCATTGGGTACTCTAGTACATATGCAGTATTTTTTACGTTCTAACTTATTTGTACGAGGCATGTTTTTTTAAAAAGTAAGTATAGTTTTGAAATTTAGCCGTAGCAAAGCTGAAGCTGCATTTATACCTATACGTATTAAATATGTACATTTATTGACTAGACACAGACGTCATTATGGAAGAATGCGACCGCGTTTACGTCTGCAAGTTAGTATTTAAAATGCCTCCGTTAATTAAAAATTTCGCAGATTATGAAATACCTTATACCATTTGTTTTCTAAATGTTAAAAAAAAAAAAAAAACTGTGAAAGCAGCTGAAATTCATTTGCAGATCAGTGAAGTGTACGGTAGAAACATTATAAACGAAGGAATGATAAGAAAAAGGGCTAGAGCATTTAAAGATGGTCAGATGAATCTGTATGACGAACGGAAAGGGCGATGTTCTGTTATTACTGAAGACATGGCGCAGAAAACGTATGGAAAAGTTAGACAGAACAAATGTTTTAAAATTTGATCTTTATATAATGTATTTTCTAAAGTTTCGAAAAGTTTTCTTTATAGAATTGTGACAAAACCACTTAATTGACGCTGGGTGCCAGTAAATTTCTTGGATCAGATTTCTTTGAGGATGGAATTCAAAAGCTGATTGTACGATACGAATGCTTTAATATTAGTAGAGCTCATTTTGAGAAGTAGGTTAAAGTGCAGAAATTCATGTGATAATAAAATTGATAAAAAGGTACACTTGTGTGTTTTTAACTTTTATACGAAATTTACTTAAAAAACATATCTGGCATTAAAAAGACTAAGAATGAATTTCTTGTGTGCTTTTTTTTTTTTTTTTTTTTTTTTTGGCTTATTTCGTAAAACCTGTCATTATACCTTACAGCCAAATTCGAAATCCAAGCATTAGTTTTCCATTATCAGCTCTAAATTTATCCTGATAAGCTCTCCCTATGCGGGAAAACATACAGAAATTATCTGATGTAATAACATAACATAACGCCATCCTGTGCCCCCGGTGCCTATAACACTAAGTTATCTAACCAGTTAGATAAGCACAAGATGGAAGGAAGGAAAAAAAAATTGTGGTATAAAGAAAGAGACGACAGACCATCCGGGGTCATCAAATCCTACGCGACTGTAATTTTTTGGTGAAGTAATAACTGGATGGAGGAGACAAGAATACTGAAACAAATGGTCACTATGGGTTGAACTTACAGGGAAACGAAATTACCTACTGAAAAAAATTGATAAGTTACATTGAGAACATCTGTATGACATGTATAAGCATATAAATAATCACTGAAGAGTCAGAAATCTGTAACGTCCGTCTGAGTCTTGTGGTTTTGGTTTCCTTCGTGAGAACTGCACTTTTGAGGGACTTTTGAAGTTATAATTTCGGCTGACTTTGACAAGAGCCATTCTGGTCTCAGCTATTGTGTAGTCTTGAAAAGGTCTTGGTATTTCTGAATATGGTTTACTATGGAGTGGATCTTTCCGCGTGAAAGGGTATTCGATGCAACTCTCCTGTACCATTCTTCCTCCAGATTTGTTTCTGGCTTTCTCATATGCCATGAGACAGTCAGTAGGCATTCGGTGGCATAGTGAATTGGGGATCCTATTTCCCCACAGCTACAGTAAGGAGAGTTGGCCAGATGGAATCTGTGTAGGTATGTCGGGAATGGGCCGTGTCCAGTGAAGAAAAGGACATCCGCTCTGTTCCAGTTGGCCGCGTAGAGAGAAACTTTCGATATTATTTTGAATGTGGAGCGGCCTGTTTCGCCTTCTTCCCATTCCTTTTGCCATTTTGTCATCATATCGGTTTGGAGGATTTTCTTCAGATGACATCTTGGAAGCTTCATTATATTCCGATCTTGATTAGCAATAGCCGCTGTTTTGGCTAGTTTGTCCGCCGCTTCATTCCCTTCATAGCCTACATGTGCCTTGATCCATGATATTTTAATGTGAGGATTTGCAAGAAGAAGTGAAAATGTATCTCTTGCTAATTGGCTATTAGATTTTGGAGAACTTGAGGCTTGTATACTTGCTTTATTGTCGACGTAAATAGTAACTGGATCTGATGTAGGAAGAGAGGTTGCGTATTTGACTGCTCTATTGAGTGCTAGTAATTCAGCTTGGAAGACCGTATTTTCTTTCAATAGGCTGGTTGACCATTGGTCCTGCACGACACAAAATGCAGCCCCAACTCCTGTTGAGGATTTTGATCCATCGGTATAGATCCCGAGTACTAAATTCTGAGACCCTCCGTCTTCCAAAGAAATTTGATGTGGTTGGAGATGTTTGGAAGGATGTGACGTCCAGCCCGTAGCTCTGTGTTCATACTCGTATGGGTTGATATGTGGCATATCATGTACGATTCCATGAAGTCTGTACAGTTCAGTTATTCTTGCCATCATCTGAAGCTGCAGATGAAGTGGTGGCAAGCCGATGATAACCTGAAGTGCTGCAGTAGGCGTGGTCTTGTATGCTCCTGTAATTGCTAACAGGAAGCCTCTTTGGATGGAAGAGAGCTTTCTTGCTAATCTAACCGTTGGGTGGAGGCACCAAACTCCTGCTCCGTGTGCAAGCATCCTTTCAATAACTGTCTTATACAAAAATTTTCTGTGTCGAAGTGTTATTCCCCAGGATTTGCCAGCTATTTTGAGAAAATTGAATTGTTGTTGTTGCGCTTTCAATGCTAAATGCTTGAGATGGGTATTCCAATTCAATTTATCATCAACATGGACACCTAGGTATTTAATGGCGTGTGTCTGCTTTATTCTTTCTCCCTGCCAATAGATTCTGGGTCCTGCTACCCATTTACTAAACAGAATAAAGTTTGATTTCTCCGTGGACACTTCTAGATTGTTTATGTCAGCCCAGGATACGAATTGTGCTATTGATTCTTGGGTATTTTGTCTTAGATTTTCTTTTGTTTTGGCTTTAATTACCAAAACAAAATCATCGGCGAATGCTTGGATAGTTGTATGGGCAGGCCAGGTTTTACTAAGCAGATCGTTCGCCACCAAGTTCCACAGAGCTGGACCACTACACGATCCTTGGGGGCGTAGTAGAAATACGCATTTTATTCGGAAAAAATGTATATTTTCTTGCATGAAAAACAGCATGCTTCATCGTAATCTGGCCAAAAAAAAAAATGCCCTTTCCTGCCTTTTGTATCCCCAAACAAGGCACAAGTTCTTAGTCCGGAAAAAGAAAACACATCCATTAACTTATCTATCTCTCATAATAACAGGAGTTATTGGTGCTGCTAAAATAGCTTGGAACCACGCACTTATAGCAGCTATTATGAGACTACCAATGTATGAATAGCTTATAATTTTGAAATTAATAATTCAATTTTATTTTGAAAAGCTCGTTTTTTGTTTGACTTTTAATTATTCTGTAATGATCAATGAACTGTTAATACAACAATTATCTTTTATACCAAATGGTGAATTAACTGCATAGTATAGGAAATCATGCTCCATAAGAAAATTGTCTTGTGACTCAAATTATCTTAAGAAATAATTTTCAAGAAAGCTCCTCTCGATGTTGACTGCGAAGGACAAATCAATAATAATAATGAAATATTTCTATATATTTGCAGCTGCTGATTACTAACAAGATGCTGGAATTTTTAATTTTGCGGATTTTCTACTTTTTATTACTAGGTATAGCGTTATATGAAAACACTAATCGCAATATCTTCATCATATTATAAAAATGCATGAACAAGGAATTTTCATCAAATAAATTTTACCATCCCTTGTTTTCCATTCTAAATTTAGCTACAAATCAGATAATTTGCATCCTCCTGAATCCCAAAATTAAATTAATAAAAAATTCAATAAATTTCCCAAAGATTAGATTAATATCAAATAACTATTTAAGTCTAAAAAGTCATTTCATTGCACTCTAAAATACAGAATCAAACTAATTGACAGCTTGGAAGTTCATGATGACAGCTAAACATTTAAGGGTACCGTGACTTGATGATAGAGCCTGGATTCGGGCCCGATTCCATCGATCACCTCGGTATAAGCTGGCCTTGTGCTCTTTAAATTCGTTAGGATGAAACGTCCTTCCGATGCTGTGGTGTGAAAATTCGGAGAATGGGATGTCATTTCTGGTTAATTGATTCCTGTTAAAAATTATGAAGGCTGATTCAAAACATTCACAGTGCAGCTTCAAAGCGTGGCATTGTCTAACTATTGATCAACACAGTTATAAATAGAAGAAGGAAGGATTAAATCAGAAACAATCTAATATCTATAAGTAAAGGGTATAAGAAACAATCTGAGTTATTATGTGCTTTTGTAAAAAAATTCCTAAGCATAGTGTTTTCGTATCCATGGAATTCATGATATGCAATTCTTCTATTTATTAGTAGATAGTTCTGATTTCATCTGCCATGTTTTTCTATCTGAGCAACTTATGTGTGCTCTTTTCGCCCACTCGATCTCTTTCTTTTTTTCTTCCCCATTCCCATTACTCCTTCCATTTGTCTTAAGACCTGATTTTATCCTTATTTACTCCAAGAAAGTGTTGTTTTGTGGAAATTTGGAGAATGGAGTGCACAATCTGATCATTGCTCAAAATTATGAAATACACTAATAGCCTTCATGTAGCTCCAATCGACTCCACGTCAATTTAATTAAGGGATCAAGATGTATTTGAAATAGAGAAGATAAGATCAAAGTAGAAAGAATTAAATATCTAAAACTAAATCATTATATGTGTTAGTAAAAAATTTTCTAAGCAAGGAGATTTAAAATGTATTCTTACATATGTGAAACTCATGGCCTGTAACTCTTGTATTTGTTAGCACAGAGTGCTGATTTCACCTTGCCGTGTTTTCTTATCTGAACACCCTATGTATGCTCTTTACGCCCACTCCCTCTTTTTCTTTTTCTTCTCCCCCATTCCCATTACTTCTTCCATTTGTCTTAAGACTCTGCGTCTACCCTTATTTACTCCAAGAGAGTGATTTCTATTTCTCTCGTAGGTGTGGGGGTGACTCTCCTAAGTCAATTCCATCGCGAAGATTAGATATTCCTCTCACGATCTAAATTCACTCGACTTACCTTGGCAAAGATTTTCGATTTTCAACTGTTCTTTCAGTTTCAAAATGTTCTGCGAATAAAAATATAGTTATTTTCCTATAATAATATGGTATTGCTTTAAGGTTGAATTTCTGTATTAGAAAATAATTTGAAAATTTCAGATGTATAAGGAATCTATCTTCTAATATTTTAGTTTTTTTTTCCAATTTTTCTTTTGCTATAGCACTCGCATACAATAATAAAAATGACTTTCTTTCCATTTTTTATATATAAAAACGTCAACAAGATTTCAAATTATTGGAAAATGCTTAATTCATCTATTTCAAGTGTTAAATTTTTTGTAATTGACTGTCATGATCTGTTCTGAATTAAATTCCACTGACGTTATTTAATTAGCAAAACTTGGAAGTATAAAAAAATTTATTTTGTATAAAATTTCTCAGATGCACTTAACTCCTTGAACTGAAATTATGAGTTCGGTTTGTCATGAGCTATCTTGAGCAAACTGACGATGACGTGCTGAACGCATCAGAAACTATTGACAGTTGTTTTTCATTAACAACTTTATTTATAAAAAAAATCAGCAGGTTTCTATATCAAGCCCTCTTCTTATAACTAAGAAAATTAAATAGTTTGCATGAGAAGTGCTGACTAAAAATAAATTGCAGTCCAAACGGTTAAACACTAAAGGTAAGACACGTAAATTAAGGTCTAGTTTGAAAGTAGTTTGGATTACGTAGTATTATTAATATTCTAGCAATAATTTATATAATAAATTAAAATAGTTCAGAGAATTATGATGTGCATAATGATGCATGTGGACCGCTAATGAGATTTAGATACGCAGAATCATATAATATAAACACATTAAATATTCTTTTTAAAGAATTATTCAACACACTTTCGTAAAACATTTTCCTTTTTTTGGTAATTTAATAAAAATATTGTTCAAAAATGCATCTTTATTAGGGTAATAAAATTATGATTTTTTGATTTTAATTAGTTTTTATCATTTAGTATTTAATTTATAATCTTAATTATAAATATAATGGAACTTTGAAAGCAAAATATTTTTTTCTTAAATTCATTATCAAGTAGCGCCAGTTCTTGGGAATCAAAATTGAATTAAATCGTTATGCTAATAATTAAGTTTCTGAAAGTTTTATTTAGCATACTGGCATACAAATGTATAAAATTTTAAAACTATAACATTGAAGTGAGTGTAAAATTACTAAATTCCATCTTTATAACATGAAACAAATCAAACTACATGACAGAAAATAGTGGTACTCATCTATAACTTACAAGAATAACAATAATAGAAATTAGAAAATGAAAGGATGGCCATATGTATCCAGATGGCCAGATGTATCGAACATATATTCATCAGTCACAGAAAGTGCAAAATTCTGCCGTACTGGATATTTATCCTTCGGGATTTCTGTGCCAACATCAATATTAATTTTAGATGCAAGTGTAAGAAACTAGCGATATCAATCAAAATCATTAATACTTCAACTTGCCATTCTACACAATTTCAAATTCCTGTAGTATTAATATGATAAAATAGCTAACTGCGTGTATTTATCTTCTTCCTCAGAATATGAAAATAAAGAACTTCATTTCTAAAATAACATTCAACAACATCTCACAAACATCCTAAATGATTAATAATTACAAGTTTGATATAATTATCTGTATCATTTTCTCTTAACATATTGCCTGAAAAAATAGTTAAAAGTATATTATAGCTGTTTCTTTAATAACTTTAGTACAATAACTAGTTTTCAGTACATGCATATGACAGTACTAAAATGGCAACCAAATATTGTGAACTTATTTAAAAGTCCACTAATTTATAAATGAATTCGTCCGAAAATATTAATTTATGAGAAAAAGGAAGAAAAATTAATTAGGATTTGCCAAATATCTTAAGGATATTTCAAAAGTATATTTAAAATTACTGCTCATTTATTCGATAAACGAAAGAGGAAAACAAGAAGAGACGAATAAATAGAAACTAACTATTACTGGCTTTATATTTAACCACAAATATTCAGCAAAAAATATGCAGTGTTATACCTACAATCATCGATCAATAAAATTATATCAAGACAAATCAAACACCCACATATGCCACTCAACTGATGATATTCTTTAAAAGAAAGGAGAGAGAAATTATTCTATCAAGACAAAATTACTGACTGTTCTTATGGATTATATACATAATTTTACGATAATTCAATAGCGAATTATCTATATATCATTATTAAAATTCGTTTTAAGTGGCAGAGATATGATATAAAACTTAGTAGCATACAATTCATTATCATTATAGAAAATAGGATATAAATGTACATATGAGAATTTAACCGGATAACTATAAAAAAGTATATTTTGTACAAAAAAGAAATTATATACAGTTGATAGCACTTTGATTGCAGTATGATGTGTTTAATAAACTGTTATTATTGTTTTTTCGATTTTGATGAATTTTGCTAAGAAAGAATAAAAATAAGCTATACTAAAAGTGTAAAATACCAATGATAAATTGAATATAATGTGCATTTAGCAATCTGAAAAAATCTTGAATCTAAAAGAGAGCAAAACAAGAAGAGAAATGCTAAGCTCTTTTCTTGGAGCCTTTTTTTTTTTCCCTAAAGAACTTTTTCTATTTCTCTTTTATATTTTCAAAGATGTTCAAAGAAATTCTTTAATTTATGGCAATGTTTGGAAGCCACGTAAAAATACAAAATACTTGGAAATAGCCTATTTAAAGTGTTTTGAAGTTAGTATGGTTATAAGCTCCTCAGAAAATCCGAATTTAGAAAATTAGTTGGCAAATGTAGGAAGGAATAAGTCATTATAAATTCAATTAATGCTAAGTATGCAAATGAAATGAGGGAGGCTTAGATTTTGAAAACAGTATACGAAACGCCCTAATCATGTTTCAAATTTTCATAATTTTAAATTAGTAGAATTCTTTATCAGCTCATTTCATGATCGTTGATATTTCCTTCTGATGATATGAAGGAGTAGGAAGTACTGAGCTGGTGCGTGCTTGAGATTCCAATCTAGAATACGCATGCTTGGTGCACGCACGATAAATACGTCATTCCTCTGCTGTTTATTCGACGGGGGACTTGACCTTTTACTTGAGTCATGCGGAGAGGAGATATAGCCCTCTTCATCTGAACTCTTTCGAAATCTATTTCATAATAATGCAAGATCTAACATAAATATAACACTTCAACTACTGGTTATTAAATGATCAAATATTAATTAGCGCTGGAAATTAGTTGACAGCTCAAGTTCGTTCAAAATAACCTAAAGCTATTTGTTGCGTGAAGTTACTTCAATCTAGAAAATGTAGTGCATCAAATTATTCCCTACATTTCAATGTAGTTTCAATGCGTTTATCGTATTTCGAGCATACTTTGTATTTTCTTTGAAGTCTTTGTTTATATACAGTAAGGAGAATGTCCCAATTGTTTGGTTTGCAGCCGTTCTAGAGTATAATTCTCATTATACTTATCTTTCTGTTATTACTTATTTGAAACTATAAAATAAGCCGACGGGAAGAACACATCATTTTTTTTGTTGTAGAAATAAATGACATTGGTCGTGCCTAGCACATCATTCTTGCACAATAGCTTAATAAAGATCTCATGTCACCAATTGATAGTAAATCAGAAATATTTACAAAAGAAGCAAACACGAGAGCAACCACAAAACTACATTTATCTTCTCTGGCAACATCATTACGTGAGAAAAACGTGACCTTTAAAGGGTTATTTTTTTATATAGAACGATGAGATCATCATAATGAATTTGTGATTAAGTTTGGTGGCACAAGAACACCGAAAGGGGAGAGGAAAACTAAAAGTACTCATTGGAAAACTTTGAAATTTGTTTTACCAACTGTTAGCCATTATCTAGAAAAGAGTGATTTTCCCGTAATGTCATGTTAAACGAGAAAAAGACGAAAATTAAACTGATTCTGTATATTGAAAAAAAACTAAATAAATTAAGAAAGAGTAAATAAAAATACAAAAATATATTAAAATAAAAATGCATAAAATGAATAACAGCATAGAAAATTAAGAAAAATTATGCTCTATAATAAAATTTTGTCGCTTTACCGGATACAGTTCGTTTTATAGCTAAGACGTAAATATGTTGGTCACAGAAATTATCTTCTTATAAACATTTTTTCGACCTATAAACTTCAATTGCTAATTTTTTCAATGTTTTGAAATTTTGATCTGATATTTCAGTTTTACGTTCTTTCTATTGTGCAGATAATTTCCTAACCCCCCCCCCCCCCCCACACACACAAAATTCTTGTAATTTTTCTAAGTGCTTCTTGGAGTTTTAATTTAATGACCTACATCTAGCTTAATCCATCCTCATTCTTAACCTTCAAACAATCAATCCGGAATATTTAATGACAACAACAGTCATACATACTACTTCATAATCATTTTATACATACCTCACATCAATAAGGTAAATTAAAATGATTGTGTTATTATTTTTCTCCGTGTCAAGAAAACCAGACATTGAATACAGCACAGACCTACTTCAGACAATCAAGGGTTTCTTTTGTTTCGTCACTTTAGCTTATAAAGTAAAAACAACAACAAAAAAATAGTGTTAAGTCTAAGGATTTTTTTTATCAATAATTTTTCACAAATACTCTTCAATTACCAAACTGAATTTCTTCAAGCGAAATTCGAAACCAGCTAATTAAAACGAATTGAAATACAGGGTTCATTAAAGCATTTCTTAATGCAAGTTCTTCATTCTTGACAAAAATTTATATCCATGAAGAGAAAACGGAAACGAGACCAAATAAATTATTGTTCCTTCCGCGATCAAAGAAAATCTTCAGACGTTTGAAAAAGAAAGAGTTTTAAAAGGCCCGTCTGCAAACAGGATTAACTCAAGTTTCTAAGCAAATTATACATCATTATGTTAGAATGGCATCGTCTAATTTAAGAGAAGACGTCATCTCAAGCAGTGAAATGCACACATTCCCAATCACATCATACGAGCTAAAGAATTACTGACGTCGATGACAGACTTTTCTTCTGTTGTCTTATCGAATGAGACCAATTTATTTTAGATTGTCTGGATTACTCTCATTATTATATTTATTCTCTTAAAGACATAGATATATGAATTAATTTCGAAATAAGAAAGCGCAAGTTTATTATGGTTTGCGGTTGATTTTGCATGAAAGCTCATATTTATTATTAATTAATTACAGAAAAACCATGCAGGTTGCATTTACATGCAAGACACTCGAGTTTTTTCTTTAGATTCTGATGTAATTTGATATTTCTAATATTTAGGTATTGCAAAGCTGCAATTGTTATTTATCGAATTGTTAAGACTATAAGTACAAAAAAAATGAGGAAACTTTAATCTCTTAAAAATCTCTTTCTTCAAAGTTAGGGCAATGGTGGGTCATATACTGCGAAAGCAACGCAGCAGAATTTCTTGTGGTTATTTAAATAATTGCCACCTTTTCCTTAATAGCATTTCACGAATTTATGGAAGTACCGATAATACTCTTAGTAAAAAGCATTTTTTTCAACTGTAAAGATGCGAAAACCAACTGATCCACGAAATATCAAAGCAAATGGAAATAAAAATCAAGAATTCCTGGTGACGCGGTTCCGGGTAATACAATATGCTCACAAAATCGTTAAGTAAGAAAAACACTAAGACATTAAATTAGGAAAAGTAACACTTTTACATCTCTCTTAGGACTAGATGCCAAACAGCTCATCTCTAATGACAAGAAATACACCTAAATAGAATTATTCCAATTTCTGCTTTCTTTTTGTTCACCCAAATAACCCTACCCTATTTTTTAAAAAAATATTTTGCATAGTACAAGATGGTTAAATATGGCTTTAGCGGCTATAAAATCAATATCACAGTCACCACTACCTCGTCTTTTTAATATCTTTTCTTTTTAATATTTCTTCGAATATTACACTTTCGCCTTAGTGCTCGCTATTAAAACTTTTTATTAATCTTTCTTGATCTTTATTAGTTATCCCGATAGCATGTTTTTCATATTAAAAGATGCACGAATTTTGGAGGGCCTTTTTACGTCATCTTTCTATATTTTAAATGTGATGTTCTTTTATTAAAATTCAATTGAAATGAAATCAGATATTACTTATTTAATCAAATGTGTCATTGCGAAAAGAATTATTGCAAAACTCTCGCTCAAATAAGATTCTTTTTATTTGAAATGATATCAGGTATTGCTAATTTAACTGTGTCAAAATGTAAATAATTGAAAATCTTACATTGATACAAGGAAAGTTTCTTTAATAAAAGTTGTCAGGATTTTTGGATACAGGAGGTAGTTCAGCTTTTTAGAAAGGCCATTGCTTTGCAGTAATTAGTTCGATAATTGACATCTGAACTCACTAACGTAGAGGTGGAAAGGAATTTCGTGAAAAATCTTGCTTCAAACTTCTTTTTGATTATTTTTTGGACGAAAGTAGATTTGCTAACTCATTGGTTTCAAGGGTGACATATCCGTCTGAAAATGTTTGGTTCTGCTTTAGGCAGAATATGACAAAGGGAAAATCAGGAGGTATTAATGTTTGCTTTACATTATTGGAACCTTAAATTTAATACGTACCACTTAAATACAAAAAATATTGCTAAAATTCATCAATCATATTGGGCTAATAGACATTTTTTCAACTGTTTTGCTAGATACAATCACAATAATAAACGTTGGATGAATAGAAATAATGGCTGATTTTTTTAGAGAAGTTTCTACTTACAAATTTACCTATCTTATATTGGGAACCTTTACCATTTTTTTCGTTTCTTTCGACTGATTTGTAAACTAGCAATGCATATAAATATTTCTAAATCATCACAAATCATTAATCGCTATCGCAACTTTTATATTTCATAGAAACATGACAATTTAAGTAAATATTTGTATGTTAAAAAAAATAAAAATTAGCAGCATCAGAGTTATCATGAAATAGCAGCAATTTTATCAATTGAGTTAAAAGCAATCAAAATCCCTTAAAAAAGAAAGAAAAGAAAAATATTTTTTAACTATCCAAAAACTTTAGAATAAACTCGTTATTGTAAAGAAAAAACAGGCAAAAATATTAAAAATATAAAAATTGGAATGTTTATAATTCATGACATCAAAGTCTTAAAAAATTTTAACAGTTTCATCAGAAAAGATAAATTTTCGTTTTCTGATAAAATAATTGTAAGAATCTTCATTTAGTGCACGATATTTTGTACATTTAGTAAATCTTCATCATGCACGTTTGGGAATTAAATAATGTGAACATATGATACCTCAAACACCCTGCCTCCACAAAATGAATGAATTCGTCAACAAAATGCTTGACACTCTTTCCTAAAAACAACAACAACAAATAATCCAAGCATTAATTTTTAAGAATCATACCATCAATCTTCTGAGTCAGAGTGCTCTTCAGCATTTCAATGTGTTCATCAGATGAATCATACGAAGAAAATGTTTAACCAGATTATCTCTGCTGTTATGGTCATTCCGCTGATTGTTCTTCCATTTACGATCCCCTCTCCCAATCTGATTTGCTGGAGAAGTACTAGGAAGGAATTATCTTTTACTACCAACTGTAAAAATTGTGGAATCTGCCTTCCCAAAGAATATAAGAAATATTTCCTGAAAAACATTACGATACATTCCACAATCTGTACAAGTTAGAACCTATTCAAGGATCTCTTCTATCTCATTATTGCTCAATAATATCTAGCTTCTTGTTTTCGTCGAATGGAAACATTTGGCTTTTATTTTCAATGATTATTCGAGGTATAATATGACCAATTGCTTTTCTAATGGTCATTTTCCTTATTAACCACAGTAAAAACAACGAATTACGACATAGTGCTATTATAAATTTAATATTTGAGACTTCCCAATTTAACCCTAATTCCTCTTGACATCTCAAATTCTTATATAAAACATGATTGCATGCATGATTTGAAGAAGAGTATACAAGATTTTAAGAAAAGGACAACATTTTAGATTTGAAAAGTTTCACCTTTACCCAGACTTCTGATCCAACTTTTCCAAGTAATATTATTAAACTGGAATGAAATAAAATTTAAATCAAGCTGTGATTATGAAACGGAGTGCTGATTTCAGCAAAACGAGTAGTTTTTGTTTAAGTTTGAATAAATGGACTTTCTGAATCACTTGAATTGGCTATCATAACGCTTGTTCAATAAGTTGAAAACAAAAGTGAGTACTAAAATGAGTAAATAATTTATAACGGTCAAAACGTGCAAAAATGCTATCGTTAAATGCATTCTTTTTACAATGAAATCATTGGATCTTCATTGCTTAGCTCAGGAATTTAGTAAAGGACCTAACATCCTTTTTTTAAAAAAGAAACTGGCGATGTTGCCCCGACGGCTAATGTCACTTTAGTTTATGGTATATAAAAAGTTTATAGAACAAGAAAATTACCTTCATAAAATTTAAATTTTTGACGACTTTTAGAATTTCTTCTTCTTTCTTTTTCTACCAAAATGCAACAATCTTCATATAGGGTAGTTAAGATAATTGGGAACTAATCTTGGAGAAGTTATCATTTTCTTCCACTTAAAATATTCTTGTAAGTTGGAAAATAAATCTTTTATTTATCTGAGTGCAAAAATATGTTCTGGACAACTCATTAAACAATACCTCTTTTTCAAATCAAATTATTAAATAAAGAGTTTTAGTTATAACATAGTCTAAAATAATCTGGTATGCTACAAATTACCCCAGGAAATATGAGGTAACTGGGAAAGCACTTTTTCACATCTGATCACAACAACGAACTAATTTGAGAAGAATATATTTGTAATGAGACTGCTGATTACAGCTTCTGGGTTTATTTACCGCCCGTACCGAAGTGTCCGAAAGCATTAGTTTTCAATAATTATATATTCTATTTCATAGAATATCATATAAACTGCTTCTAATACCTTCATAATGAAATGCATTCATAAATTTCATACATTTAATACCGTCATAATTAATAATTTTATTAGAATTCTAAGGGAATAAATCTTCATTTTCAGTTTTGTCCGGTAAAAGTAGAAAAATGAACTTTTATGAAAACAGCAAAGGTTGAACTCTATGAGAAAGGAGAAGGAAATATATGAGTTCGAAACTTACTTTTAAATGAAAAAGGACTATTAATTCAATTTAGTAGCGAAATATATAGCTCCCACTTCAAGTAAAACATTCAATATCTCCAATCCAACTAATTTTTCTCTAACATTTACAATATTTAGTTAAATTTAATTTAGAAAAATATTTCTTAGCAATAGGATCTGGTAGTATAACTTTTATGCAGCTGTCGACAATTGTAAATTATCATTAATCACCAAAATAAATTTTAATTTAGCGAAATTCAAGCCTATTTCATTCGGTTGGCAATCTTCAACTTTATCAATCCCTGAGACTTGATCTTCATACGGGTAACTTCAATATAATCGATAAAAATGCGTTAAATACCATGCTGAAAAATCTACCATGGATGATTCGAGATAAGTTACGCCCCCATCTATACAACATCGATTTTTCTTTTAAAAGAGTTAAAATCACCATACTCTTCATTAACATAGCATTTTTTCTTATTGGAACCAGTTTTCTGGTTTGTTTTTTCTATGCTCGTTGCCAGTTAGTATAAAATCCTTATTACTAACTGACTTTCATATATGCAAAATATTATGTATGTAGATTGCTTCGTAGATTCTTTGAAAACATCTTCATATTTAAAATAGTAAGAAAAACCAATGAACTAGCCGCCTAGCCCTAACTACAGATCCGATTTTACAATTTTTTTTTCGTTAGAAAACCCAAGACCTCTTGATGTCATTAAGGGTATCTTTCCCTTTTTCGCCCTCTATTTTTGAGAGAAGCCGAAAAAACACAATTCATAATGCATTGAATGCATTGCTTGTGGATAAATCTTGCTACAGAGTTCATTAACTCAAACCACTGAACCTATTTTAAAAGATTTAATCTCATATAAAAGTTCATGATGATCTTGATACGTGATCAAGAATCTCCTTCAATTCACTAGCTCCCATACTTTTGGATAAGAATATATGGGAAAATCCCGACACAGCATTTGTGAATCGCAATCTTTGAACTGATTTCAAAAAGTTTTATGAAACTTCATGACCACCCAAGATACATCATCAAAATTTGCCTCCACCTTCACTTTTCTGACAGAAACTGAAAAACACTATTTTACTGTAAATCTCTATGGGGAAAATCCTCGACAGAGTTCCCAGCTACTACCGGTGTCCCAATTTCGAAAATTTTCTTTTCGTCTGAAATTTTATAAATCTTCGATACCTTTTCAATAATCATCGATGTCTTTCTCTTCATTTTTAGATTTATTATAAAATAAAGCTTTGGAATTATCCTCTACAACTGGAAAAATTTCGCTAATTTGAAGCACATCTAAGCAATCAGAATACCCCATTATTATTACGATATGACTAAATTATTCTTATTAGTGTTAGCTGCCTTCGATTACTTTATTAACGACATTAATATTGTCAAGTCAACGAATTTTTAGGAAATACATCTCATCAAAACAAAAGAAAGTGCAATTTTAAGTTATGACTGCCTGATAATGATCGAACATTTTGATTAATTAGTTAGATTTAATAATTGACGAAATTACTTGGGACGAAATTCGGTCAAATCGGTAATGTTGAGGTTTTAGGCTCACAATAAAATTTATTTTTCAATATTAATATTGTTACGGATTTTCCTTCGGGTTCGCTTCTATAGTGTAGTGTATGGTGTGAGAACACAATCAGCAGGAGACAGTAGAAAACAACGACGATGTTTATTTACACGAAGACACGAGTGCACAAAGACGACGAATACATAGACGACAAATATTTACAGCCGAAACGAACATAGGACAGCACACAGTAGCACACTACAGCAGACAATAGCTCCCAATTAATAATCGTCCACAGCACACGAATCGGTCAGACAGAATCCAACAGAAGAGAGAATCCTCGGAGCTTCGCTCTACGGTCTCTCCAACGGCTGAACCTCTCATTGTTTCTTCTCGCTTTAGCTGCCGACTCATTACTTCTGACAACTGGCTACTACACAAAAGATACGATGCTGCTTCTACAGTAGACAATAGAATTCGGCACACAGCAGTTCAGCACTCGTTCCACGCAACGTTGGCACTCCGCTGTTGCTTCTCTATCTTCTCGAAGACTCGTTACTTGTCGGCTAATCCGACTACAATTCACGACGACGACTCTCTCACACCACAGCTTGAGAGTGCCACCTTTTATAGTTCCCGGGAGGCGGGGCTAGAAGCAGCTTCTAGACCAATCAGGACCAATCTTCTAGACCAATCTCGTTTCTTAATGGACGGGTCGACAAAATCCTCGAAGTTTCGAGCATTATCCATTTTGTCGCCAAAGTCACCAAATGGTAGCCAAGTTTGTAGTGAAGCTCTGGGATCATTGACTCGGCATCCGACATCATCCTGTACAGATGACTGCAAAACTGTCTTTCTTATGATGACACTATTCGTGATGGGAAGAAAAATTACAGGTTTGTAACAATATTCTAATAATATTATAATAATATTATATGCATTTTTAAGTTATAATATTGTATATATTATATTATATGATATAATTTTATAAGATTTCTACTTTATAATACCATCTGTAATTTTGTAGATGGGGGGGGGCAGCCGATTCTTGATGAGTCTGAAGCATTCATACGGAATTAAAAATTGGCGAAATCGATACATTAGATATTGTACATAGTGGTTGGGCCAGACAACTTTGTCAGGGCTTTTCTCCATACAGAATGTTACGAAAAGTAATGTTTTTAAAATATTCCTCGGAAATAGACGCTGGAGAAGTAGTGATTGGATATAAAGTTCATTTGGTCTTCTTATGAAAATTGGTGGTCTTAATTTCATATGAAATAAAAATTGGTAAAATCTGTGGCTTGGGGGAGGAGAGGATTCCTTGGTTTAGCTAATTTTTGAGATACATAGATGATGCACGAACAGCTGGTCGTCGAAGATGACTTATCAGGTGTTAATTTTGCATAAAGTATTAAACATTATTTGTGGGACAAAACAATACCGTATTCTTAGATTTAATATAAATTATTTTGTAAATAACAAATGCAGGGAATGAAAAATGATAGAAAGGCTTTGGTTTCACCTTTATGATTATAGTTGAATTCAATGTAAGCAAACATTAGAAAATGTCGCTGAAGAAAACGGGAAATTATTTATCATCTTTCCCTAGAGTGTCTGAAGGCTGGCTGAAGTTTTACCAGAGCTTACTGTAGCTACTGTTCCCAATTATTCTTGTTTTCAGTTACGGTTATTGACGCTATATTTAGATTTTTGTTTTGAAATTTTTTTTTATATAGCAAGACAGAATTCTAATTAATTTCTTGCTGTCATATTAGTCTAGTTAGAATCCAATGTGTATATAACATAACAGTGATAGTGAACCCAAATAATATTTTTGCAGAAGTGTTGATAAAAAACTAAAAGCAATGCGTCTGAAAAATTTATCAAAAGAATGTACATAAAAGATTTAAATAATTTATTTAAAAAACTGAAATTAATTAACAATTGAAAAAACTTCCAAAATTGTCGAAAGTATTTATGTATTTCAATAAATACGTATCGAATCCGTTTAATCACAAGTACTTAAAAGTCAATAATTAAATATGATTAAATAAATTTTGTTCTTAAGCTAATGAGGAATTTATCACCTCTATCTATTTTCACCTAATTGATCTTCAATTTTAAGTCTCACGAGTGCATTTACTATTTCCACATAAAGAAAAATTGTGATAGTTTTCTCAAGTAATTGGTAAACATTTTTTTTTTAAATGAGTGTCTTTCATACGTTTTTCTATTTTAAGACAGACAATTCAAGCGTATCCTAAAATTCATTTGCCTTCACTTAATGCATATAACTTTCACCTGATAAACCTAATTAATTTTTCACATAATTCATTAAAAGTATCAAATGGCAAAATATTATTAGAGACCTAGAAGAAGATAGAATCTCTAAATATTTAATCTATATAATTTGAGATTTTTTCAAATAGAAAAATTGTTGACATTGAGAATGATATGGACTTTAACAATTGCAAGGGCGTCCCACAGGGCTCCTGTTTAGGATTTATTTTATGGTCAATTATTGCAGATAGATTACTAAGAGGGAGGTTTTGAGAGCGAGTTAAAATGCGACATAATCATGTTTCCGACGACATCCGTCTGTTGGCTTCGGAAAAGACTTCATACAGATTTACTGAAAAATTTAAAAATACAACTAAAAGAAATGAAGATTGGGATATAAAATATAACTTAGAAGTAAA